>JAQFYC010002957.1:0-22784 GCA_034694165.1 Tomocerus mixtus | reverse complement strand
AGAGGCTGTTAAGTCTTTCAGTCGCTAAGATCCACAGCCTGTGAAGTCCGCCAGGCGCTCATTCCATTGCATCATATTCAATCGCTAGGATGCTTACTATTCACTAAAAATACGTATGTGTATGAGAAGTACTTGCACTTTCCTTCTGCACATCCAATTCATCTTGAATTTCGATCTGTTCTGTTCTGATTCATCCATATGTGTGTGTGGGGTAAACTTATTTAAGTATTCTGACAAAGTACATTCGAACACTTGTACAGATACTACTCCTTGTGTGTGTTAGTGCGATATCATTGGCATTGCATTCTCGCTAACTGTACTATATGTGTGTGTGAGAGTGAAGCTGGAGATTGAGAATATCTGTATCACAATCACAGATGCTCCGTTTTCCACGTCAAAAATAATATTTCAATATCTCTGGATGGAAAACTAGGGAAATGCGTGTTATCTTTTTGTTTCACGTATTTTCTATTGATTTTTTATTTGTAAGCACAACGGCTTCTTCAGCATGATCTTCACTTTTGCTGGATTTGCACTATTTCAAGGCAGTAGATGAAGGAAAAATAGAAATGTGATGCATGCATCCATGTAGACTGATGTGGTGTTACTCGTGTTACTGCAACACGCATAATCTATAACATCTGACCCTAAGAGATACATAGTAAGTGTTGAATTATTCTTGGATCTTCGTCTTAGATTCACGGTTATAGTTATAGTTATAGTTACAGTAACAGCTTAATTAATGCATAGTATACAAAAGCATTAGGTTACATGCTGTACAATTCCTTCGTAATTAGTATAAATCCGAAGCGAAGTCTATTTCGCAGCAATTAGAGCATTTTACCACAATTCCACTCAATGACAGGTAACGAACGGCCTTAACTTAAAATTTTACTTTTTATATGATGCGTGATGATTTGATTTGTGCACGTATGTAGATTCGTGCGCACAAAAGTATTCTTAAAAGGTAAAAGAACAAGCCTAGAAGACAGGGAAGTATTTAATTGTGCAACAAGGAAGTTGACAGAATTGACAAAGAACATAAGCTATTCATTTTTTTATAAAGTAAATGGATTTGACACAGTCTGTGTTCCCTTTCTGTACAGGAGCGGTCATCAATATTATTTTATTGCCTTTCCCATCCCTAATGTTGCAGAATTTTTCAGAGGAATGAGATTGCTTGCTCTGAAAGTAAAGAATGGGATAAAATAGTGAGTTTAGAGGGAAAGAAGTCTGAAGAGGTGTTTTTCGTGTAATATGATAAATGCAGATGCAACGAGGGAGCCAATATTTTCTACACAGTTTGCTTTACCATTTACACTCCTTCCTTCTTGAATATATCTGTAGTATGTACTTATTACATAACAAACACATATAAACCCTACGTATAAGTATATACAGTATGTATAGTATGTGTGTCACTTTCGTGTCGTGTTCCTTACAGAATATATTTATAAAGTTGTCTATGAGCTATTAAGGAGATGAAAGCAGCTTGCCATTTACCAAGCTCTAAGGTATTAGTATTTCTACACCTATTCACAAAAAGAGAGAATTCAATAGTCTTTTGCCCATAAGTAGTTAGATATAATATCACACGAGGGAAGAGTAATGTGAGTGTAAGGAATTTATTTAATTCCATTTCAAGTTGCACATGTCAAAGGAATTTGTGTGCATTGAGCATTGAACGAACGCCCTCTGAGACACTTGACCCACTGTGTATGTGTGTATGTAGTGGATACGTAAGAGTACAACATGAGGAGCCACCAAACTCCAGGCTTCTCCAGTTCCCTTCTCCATTTCCCAATTTATTAAATCGTTTTGTCATCACCGACTTTAGACAAGAAACGGGAGTTAAGTCAAACCAGGCAGCAACCCCAAGACAAATTGTTCCTCAGTTTTATCATTTTATCCAAAAAATGGAGAAATTCTAATATCATAAAGTGGAAATAGAAATGTTTGTGTATAAAAGGCATATAGGTAACTGGCAGCTGGACTGTTAAGCTATTTCACTTTCTTATGGGCAAGGAATCAAAAACAATCAAACCAAAGTAAATCAAAATAAAATATTCATTTCATGAGAAATTAATGGTTTTACTTTTTAATTTCTACCTGGGAATGAAAAAGTGTTTTGTCAGAAAAGTTGTAAAGAATGACGTATGTATCTGTAGTCCAAGCTAAAACCTTGTATAAAAGTAGTCCAGGTATAAAGGTACTGCCATGTATTGTATTTATCTGAGTGATGTGTATGATGTCCAGAAAAGTAATTCCAGAGAATTGATTCATTAATTGATAATGAGGGGAGCTTTTATCCAAGCAGAACTTACTACTGGAAACAAGCACTACATAGAAAAGTGGTGCAAGGAAAACTTTTCAGGATTTTTTGGATATTTTGACATTAGTGGTGAAGGCTGTCTTGTCCACTACCAAACCAGGCTGACATGACAATGAGTCAAGTTCTTGGATAGGGGAGAAACGCTCTTACCGAGCCTTACGTACCCTCCTACGTCTTTTATGCCTCTGTATGTACATAAGTATGTACTGTAATATTTTGTCTACAGTGTGTATCTGTACTTCTACTGTTAATATTTTTTTGCTGTGCAAAAAGTTTCAAGTAAAACTTAAGTTGAATGGTGGAAGTCGCGGGAAAAAATTGATGACAGAAAAAGTCGTGTCACGCAACTGGTCACTATTCCCACTTTTCCTCAAATACATATCTCTATTACTAAAGCTTCACGGCTTTCTATTTATAAAGAGCCGACTAATCAATAAAACCTCTTTTCTAAATAGTACCTAGCAGTTTATTGCAAAAAAATATGAATGAAAATGCGGTGATTTTATTTTGAATAATCAACTTGTATAAAAAATTTGAATATAATTTCTTGTCTCTATTCTAATGGTGAGGAATTTAAGAGTGAAAATGGAAATCAAATACAAAAATCTGGAAAACATGAAGATAAGATTAATAAATAGTTGTTTGCTAAACAATTAGGTATTATTTCCAAAAGACCAATCACATTTGGAGTGAGATGGGTAATTAAATATATAAAAGCAAAGTTGACTTTTGGTCAACTTTGGTATGACACTTCAGCTTGAACGAATGCTGTATAAAAATTGCAATAGTGTTTATGTAAAGAAAACCCAGAAAGCAAAAGTAGAAAAGAGAAAGCGGTGATAGACGGATGTGGAGAAAGTATGGGAAAGATTTGCTGACACTTTGGACAGGTTGCTTGACACCAACTTAGAAATAATATATTGTATTAAGTAGAAAATATAAACAGCTAGAAGAGATAAACTGATTTTGGAGGTAAAAGCAAAGCAAACCATCTCTAACTTTCTTTGGAACACACGAAGTGGATTTTGTTTGGAATTCTTTTGGTCTAGATATTTACTAAGTAGAATTAATATAACATTACACTGACAACATAACCTAAATACGTAGGTAGTAGGTGGGTAAATATTTAGGTGTGTTTCTCCACAAAAGATTCGCCTCGACTTTTCTGGTCTCAACTTCTTGAAATATTTAAACTGTCTCCTTGTAGGTATTATTATTAAGTATTAAGTAACAAAACCGCTGGCAAGTACGAAAACTTCTTAAATGAATGTTGTCAAGTCATTTCAGACTCTGAGGTGGAGGAAACCCCAATTTGGATCCACCCTGCTAAGTTTTGTAACCCTGTCCAGTAAAAATCTACACAAACTGTTTATAAATTGGTTTTTTGAGTCTATAGAGGAGCTTGGCACAAAGTATGTGAAAATGCATAGAGAAAGCCATAAAATTGCTTAGGATTTTTAAACGGAAACTACGCATCTTCCACTCGATCGTAAAATAATAATGCAGTTCATCTGGCAATGCATAAAATAAGGAATTAATGTTTTAGCCATCGTAATTTAGTGGATGAGTGCCGTGAAGTCAGAGTGTAATGGAGGGTAATGAAGCAGTAAGACAGAGACGAAGGGTAAATTTAATCTGACACTAAACTAAGAGAGGATTATCATTTTCTATTTTCAGAATCAACTTTACCCCGATTCTCTCAGCCAATTCCAAACGTGACAGTTACCATTGGCAAGGATGCACTTCTTCCTTGCGTCGTCGATAATCTCCGCAGCTATAAGGTACGTAACACAACATCTTCCTTTCTTCCCCTTCTTCAACTACTTATTACCGAATGCACTTACTTATGTTGTCTGTTAACTTTATCTTCCTGCCTCATGTTACTACTTACATGCTCCTTTCTTCTTTGCCCTTGAATCTTATAGTTTTACGATAAAGATTTCCGAGATCTTTAGCTTAATGCATTTCAACTATTTATGTTGGAAGACTTTTCTGTATAATCTGTACAGATTAATGAAATTTTAACAGGAACGAGAACGGTATTTCAATATCTTATGTCCAGGAATTTTTCACTATAGGGAAAGTATGCTTAGCAATACAGTGAATTGAGCAATGTGACCTCCGCCCTCTAATAAGAATGCTTAATTCCTAATTGGTATGACTGTGAGTGAGTAACCCAGTTAAACAGGGAATCCCAATCTGCCTCTTTCTGTTTAATTGCCAGCAATGCGGTTAAGTGTGCCAACTGCGCACTCCTGTGCTGATTAGGACAAATTATATTTAAAATGAGAAAAATGGTCAAAGTTCATTTGGGTAATGGTAATGATGGGGATATGCAGGGGAGGAATTAAATGACAGATACTTCCACATAAATAAATAAGTAGATTAGATCTCCAGTTAGGTGGTAGGCTGGTTCTGGTTCTGGTTATGCATAATAAACCTTTAGTGGTTTATGTCGCGGAAACGGGAGGTAACAGCCACACAGCCTGTAATATTTCTTAACTATGTCTGTCTGACATGAAAAAGCTGAAAGAGTGACTTTGTCTTGTCTTGTCACCCTCTCAAAACCAGAACCACCACCACCACCATACCACCAACACTATTTACTTTTTGGCATTAATACACCAAATATAAATCATGATTAGGAGGAATACTTAGGGAGTCGAGTCAGTCCCTTCCTTCACCAAGGCACACTCCTACTACTTACGGTACATAATATAATACGTATAAAGCACATCTATATTTAGTAACGCTGTACCAGTAGCATAGCTCATATATTTACTTATGCTTCTTATACTACAAAATATGTAGCATTCTACTTATAGTAAAATGTATTACATTAAAATGTATTGTAGTACATATAGTAAGGTTCTATATTTTATAAAAGTTGGACTGGTCAAATACATACACAAATTACAAGGCCTATAAGCTATGTAACTGGAGTGACTTTTGATATATGTCGCATCATAACATGAATAGGAGTCTGTGTAGCATTACAGAATCACCTAACTTATTGTAAGTAAATCCAATATACGAGTAGTAGTAAAGGGAACGTGTGTGAGTGAAGTTAAACAGGCAAAACAAGTAGTTTCGACAAACGTAAGGGAACCACGGGACATTTTCTGTGCAGATTACCTACTTACTCCGACTTATTATGCTTATAGGTATATTGTTAGCGCACACCTCCTTGCAATACATATTATGTACGTATATAGCACAATAATGGGTACTTCATATTAAACAGGTAATATAAATCTACAGACGAATGTGCTACTTTGGATATGATTACATAGTTATGCATTACATATTTACTTAGGTACGTGTCAAGTGTACTGTAAGGTAATATGAAGAAGGAGAAGCCTAATATATTATAAAGATGTAGTGTAGGTACTTATAAAGATATTTTACTTGTGTTATTATTAAGTATGCAGATAATAGGATTTAATGTAATGTAGAGAAAGAAAAGAGAAAGTGAAGAAAGTATGTTGTTGCACGTAGACATATGATAAGTATGTAGGTATTTGTTACATAGAGTGTTAGTGTTGTAAGTATATATACTTATATAGGATAATGGTATATACAGTAGAAATATCTCACATTGTAACACATCATCCCACTTGGCAAAAGCAATAAGGAATCTTGCACAATATTAATTGCATGCTATTTGTCACTTCCCCTTTAAAAGACTTTATATTATAATGGGATATATGTTGCCGTCGAAAATCTGTCTTCTCAGATGAAGATTTTATTAAAATCCTTTGCTCTTTCTACTTTCTCATATTCACATCAGACGTCGTCGTCCACCGCTCCACTCTTTCTTACTCTTCTTCATCTTTCCTCTATTATTATTCACAGATACACACACGCAGAAATGTTACTAGCTAAGCTACATATAAGTACTTCTGCAAGATATTCCCATGGGATACACTTAAACCTACCACCATTCTCACGTAATACCAACAGATTACTACACTTAAATATCTACTCTTGCTATGTATGTGATGTATCTTATACGTACATCGTGTCTTTTAATATAGGACTTCATACGGGATACTTAATTCTAGATACTTTTAGCCTTATGCAGGAATGCATACTTTGTATGACTATGACTACATATCTATATAAGTAATTCTCAGTTACTTACCTAATATCTACATAGGTACTTATATACAGTTGAGAAGGATTTATATTCATATTGCCGTGAAACGTTTGGAACATTCTCTCTACATAAATCGCATTATTATCCTGTATATACAAAAGCACTGTATCTGTATGTATAATACTGCATGCATAGCGAATTTCACGGGATAGAATACTTAAAATGATCTACTTGGATTTGAATGAAGGAATGTTGTACTTATCTGAGGATTATTATTATTACCTTGGAAGATGGATGCACCCGTATAATAAATGAACATTTATCTTTACATTGTACTACCTATAGCTGCATGTATCTAAACAGCACCGTGTCAGTAAAACAACGGACAATGGGTTAAACACTTGCATTTGGATAGTAAACGCATGATTTTATGTTGATTACATTTAGTTATCAATAGCATTATACGATAGAAAATCTGAGTAGGATTCATTTTAATTATAAACTACATACATTTCTCACCTACATTTGTTTATGTAGGTGAGAATAATACCTCTAACACCATTACCAAAATAGTTATGCGAGATTCAGTTATTTTATTTCTCATTTGCCTACTAAATGCAGACATAAGAAAAATACGGGATAACATTAGTACAGGGTGATCTCCAAATTCACGTCAATATTTCATTATGTCTGTGAAGACGTGATATCGTAGTTAGTGAAGTTTCCCCATTTTGCAGTGTATTGTATGTAATCTCTCAAAATAAAATTTCATTAGCTGCACTCGGTTTCACTTTGAATGTCCTTTTGACTCATTTCTTTGTCCTTTCTCTTCTTTCCCCAGTTCCATCCACAAAGACGGATATCACGTCAGGGCAGTGTACGTAATCTATTTTTAATAATTAAAGCTATCAAACTGTGGTAGATTTATGAGAAGCGAAGGAGTGAAAAATTGGATGCTCTGAGTTGACATTCCACAATTTACAATAATTATTCCATTTGGCAGCCTTAGCTTCTATATAACAGCAAAGTCAAGTGCTTTCTTCCTTCTACACGCCTTGGCTTGACTCGAGTGCTTGGTTTACTTACTTAACTTCTTCGAGTTGAATACTTTTGCTGTCTCTTCTTGTGTGGGGTGTCCTTCCTTTTATTCTCTACCTTCTACCTTCTCACTCAGTTCCAATCAAATCAAATGACTTTACACAACGTACAAGAAAATTCCTCGCCATTTCTTCAATAAATTCATATCTCATGTAGCACACAATGGCCAGAAGAAAGGCGGGTAGAAAATCCTTCCTACAAAGTTTGACTACTTAATTGTAATTTGCATATTTGCATCATATTTGTCATTTTGTATTCACATCATACATAATTTGTTCTACTATTGATTGGAAAGGAAATACCTAAGCCATGCCCCTAGAAAATATGCACAAACATTTTGGCATCCGATCAAAGCAACGCAACGGGGGCATCAGTAATAGTAAAGAGTGCATTTATGTAAACACTAATTATAATTTCTTCCTGAATTAATAACAGATTTACGTAGAGAATCCACCCACACACCTGAAAATTGACAAAGTTACTTACGTTAACTATAAATGTGGGGTTCCTTCTGTTTTCATATTGTAAGAGGCAACAAGGAATGAATTAAATGATAATACTATATAGAGTAAGATACGAACTATATTTATTGTAGTATCTGACTCCAGACAGTGAGGTATAGTAAATGGTATTATAGTGTATGTACTATGTAAAGTAGGGAATGTAGTGTAAGTGTAAGTGTGGGATTGTTCTAGCGACGGACCGATGGATGGTGTAGGTAAATTCAGACTTCCCTTGTCTCTCTTGACGTGACGTGACACTTCTCTGACTTAAGTTGGCGTGAGGGGAAAAACGACATGCCGTGTCAAGTGAAGTAGTCAAGTCAATCCAGAGCAAACCAATGCGTGGCCTGGCCTGGCATGCATGGCAGGGCAAGGCAACTCATCTCAAATTGGAAACGAAATAGTATATGAAGCCAAATCCTTTTGGAGAAACTGCTTCTATTATTACAACTGCACCTTTCTTTTAGTCTGTGCATTCCTCGTGCACCCACCTCTGTCATTAAATAAGTCGTAGGCAGTAATGTAATAGACAAAGTGGTAAATGCACAAATAAATCACAAATCCTTATATTTTAGAAATGATTGAAGGGATTTTCATTTTTTGGTGATGATATATATATATACATTAGAAGGTCAATACAGTGGTGTTATAACTGCATAACATGAAAAAGACTTTCACCCAATCAAAAAATAGTTAAATACGCTAACGGAAAAGATGTATCTTGTAGAAAGAATATTCCCAGAACAATATCTACAAATCTTTTTTTCAAAATAATTATTTTAAACTGCAATTTTTCCTTAAATGGAGTTTGACACACTAATATACGGATATTGTCAAAAGAGAAACATTTTAAGAACGAGCACGCTCATATTTGGTTTTTTGCCTAAAAATATATTCTGCCTACGACGTACTATTGTATTTGCCTACGTACCTACATATACGCACAAATATCCAGCCTAAATAAATGAAAATACGTAGGTTACCTCTCTCTCTCCTCCAGCAGGCATGTTCATTTAGTGAATTTCACTTAAAGAATAGAAACACAAACTTCAACTTTGATTTTGTCATATTCTTATGGCACAATGTAATTCAGGAAGTAATCTCGTTTTTTCTAAACTAAGTATAGTGTCTACTATACTATACGCACTGAATACTGCATATTCAATCACAACACCTACTGATAAGTCTTTGTAGGCATTTCTCATTCCCATCCGATTTGTCATATTATTTTGTTCCTACTTGGCACATACTTTTAGATGAATGATCTTGATAGAGTTTGTCCATATAACTCACAAAATGATCGTCCTGTGATTTCCTTAGTTATAACTTGTAACTTGCACTATTTGTAACCTTTGGAAACAATGTTGTTGCCAGCTGATGCAGAAGTTGAAGAGGAAAGAACGGGGAGCAGTTGTTTAACTAAATTATATGAAAAAACGCAGATATCTCTAAAGAATGAGTTGAAGTATAAGTTAAAGGGTGAGTTAGTGAGTTGAGAGGTGAAGAGGTGAATGGTGATAGATTGCTGCTGCTATGCGAGAGGAGACTGGCTCACTCACTCAATCCCTTCTGTAACAATTTCTGCAGGACGGACAGAGGAGAGGAAGCAGTACAGACCGGAGCAAGAGTTTTGCTCTATTTTCAATGTTCTACTAAAAGTGAGAGAGGAGTAAGAGAAAAAGTGGGAAAGGGTTATAAGTCGTAGAGAGAGAGGATGAAATAAAATAAGACAGTGAGGGAGGGAAGGAGTTAAGCCGACATATGCTTTCTGCATTTGTTTCATCTCACATTTCGTTACGACATTTCACAAACTCAACTGGACTACTGCTACTGCCCTGCCGTAATCCACCATCCCATGAAAATAATAGAGCGATGTGATTTTTCTTTTTTCCCTTCATACCTAATAGATATCTTATGAGTTCCTTCCGTCCTCTGCACTTTCCCTATTTTACTCGCCCTTCCTTTTGCTTTCCCTTCTTTTGGAGGATTTTTCCTCATTAAACAAACTTACTTTTACCTGATGACTATTCGTTTCAAGTTGAAATGACATTTACCTTTTAATCTCATCGAATGAAGTATAACATAGAACGTATAGCACCTAAATTATATTCGAAGATGAAAAAGCTAATTTTTTCGCTTTTCAAAATCTTCACTATTATATTCTACTGTGTTTACTGTACATCGTAGTTCCTGAAGTATAAACTAGGCGTAAGGAATATTGAGTACTATTAACATTAAAGAACAACCTTATTTTAAGTGCGTACATACTTTTTTGGTGAAAATTCGTTTATCATATAATACATTTCTAATATTTAACTAAGTTTGTGTTCGAGAAATGTTATAATGCAGCATATTTGTTTGTAACTTTATGTAGGTGGCCTGGGTACGTGTTGATACGCAGACGATATTGACCATCCACCAAGCTGTCATTACAAGAAATCCAAGGATAACACTGGCCCACAGTGACCATCGCTCCTGGTTTCTACAAGTAAGTCAATTTATTCCCCCTTCTGAATTTACATAAGAACTTGATAAAAAAGTTAAGTTAATTAAGTAAAAATATAAAAATATTGTGAAATTATTTGGTATACAGACTGACGAGGGTAGGATTTTCTTTATTTAAATGCCTGAGTGAAAATTGAATATTAAGATGATGATTGGTTAGGTGTTCAAAGAAAATGTGACTTTGAGATGCATTTTTTTATTTTGGCATATTTACGAAGAAAGATCTAGTTGTCATTTACCTAAAACGGAATGCAGAAACATATTTCTAAACACCCGTCACGATATATTTATCAACGGGCACGTGTGGATTGTAAAATTGTATATGTAATACTTTTCTATAGGGCAACTGTTTTATACAAATGTTTTGTCCTTTGCTTAAACTTGTCGTTTATGTTGACTCACTTTTTCATGGAAACTCAATATTATGCTCATAGAGCAGTAGGGATGAGTATACAGTTACGTACACTCTGTATACTCACTCTTCTGGTAATGCTGTACCATCAAATAGATTGTGGTCTCCAATCCACCAGTTTTTTGCCTTTCTTTGTGAGTTTCGTTGCACTTGTCTTTGCTTTCTCCTTTTTGTGTGAGTGCCTAAGTATATGCCCATAGCTAACTATATCTTGGGTTTGTTTGTCTATACTCTTACATCGTAAAATAGTGAGCTTATATGTTTAAATAGAAAATATAATTCAAGTCCAAGGCTGAAGGATCTTCCTCTTATAGGTTTAAGTATCCTCATGCACAAAGGGAAAGCGTCTTTACTTTATCCGGCTTTCTAATGTTTGTCTCGGTCTAATCGAATTACGGCTATAAAACGACGTTGAAGTCTCTCATTCCAACTCTGACTTTCACCATCACCATTGTCTTCAAGATAAATGCTCCAGTTTACGTTTCAGTTCTCGCCAAAATCCTGTTAGCCCCTTCTTTCCTTATCCCATCTTCTCTCCTTCTATCTTATACACAATTTACAGAGTATTTGCAAAGCTTCCTCGTAACATGTTCGTTCTATGTTCTAAATCCGCACATCCTTCCCTAGGATACTTTCTATTTTTCTGTAGTGTATAGTATTTAAGTATGTAGACAAATATTTTTACAACTTTCCAAATCGATGGGTTAATGTTATGTAATATATAATCTAGTAGTACGGAACTAGTGTACAATTTAAATCAATATTAGATAATACCTATTTATGTTATGCAAATTTTTTTATTTTATTCATAAAGAGTGACCTTTCTTTAAATTCCTTACGATTTAAAATGGCGATTTAAAAGTTGGTACCTTTCCCTTGATACTAAAATGTGCATAATACGTACAAGTAAGAGTGATTTGCTTTAATGTAATAAGCATGTTCTAATTACAAATTCAATGTGTTGAGCAATCCCAATTAATAACTTAATCGAGCTAATAAATCTAATAAACATTACAATACTTTCATAGTAATTTTTAAACAAAAATTGAAGTCGCTTACAATTAGTAATAATTTTGTTATAATAACTTTTGTTAAATAAATGTTAGATCGTTATTTGAAAATGGATATTTGATTTACTATACTACATACATACATTTGTTACATTAAAATATTATACAGTTCGAGTATTCATGAATACAGATAATAGGAATCCACGGTATGAGACTGACTGGTGACTGCTCTGCTCTAGACTGCTCTAGACAGCTACTATGGATCATTACAGTATTTTTGACAACAAATGTAGCTAAATGTGTAATAACTAAATACTTTGCACTACTATTTAATGCAGATGTGTGTACCATATTATTTAGTTGCGAAGAAACAATTAAAATTCCATTAATTGCAAAATATGTCATTTGATACTAGACTACTTAACATCAGTAGATTGATATCTATATCACAATAGAAAAGTATATAATATCCTGGCATTCATTATTAAATATGCTCAATATTGGCCAATATAATATTATGTATTTATTAATTATAATTAGCATATACACGCTTTAGCTATAGTACGTATAAATCCTGTGTGTTCTATCCCTTATATTGGAAATATGAACTTTAAACAGTTTCGACTAGGTATTCGAAACTTATGTATCGCTAACTCTCAAACAACATTCGCAATAACAGTTTACTATTTCTGTGTACTTTCCGACAAAATGGTCTCAATAAATACAAATTATGCTGATTCGTTTCAAGTGAAAGCAGATGGAAAAGCATAGCATATACCTACCCTGTACTATGAGATACGTATTCAGTTCTTTAGGTTTATTAGCTATTTATCTCCAAAATGTAATTATTTTCTACGCTGTGAAGAAATTATGGGAAAAGTTTGAAGGCTAGTTTATTCTTAGCGGGTAACGAGGAAAGTAGAGTGAATATTAGAAACGGGTTGCATGGATAATGAAGGAATGCTTATAGTGCTACTGCTACTGCTACTAATAATGGATTGAATGGACATGATTTGATGGGAAGACCTACGGATTGATGGCGAGCAGTGACTCGAGTGGGTGCTTTCAGTTTTCCAGAGTCCAGATGTCGGATAAATCCGGGTAGAATCAGAAGCGACAAGGAGAACTCCCGAATCTCATTCATGTTCTGTACTGTAGACTTATAAACTAAACGTTAAACGGGAGGGAGGGGAAATTAGCAGAGCAGTGTGCCATAGTCATAACATAAACACATAATATAATGGAGACTGGCTTTTACTACCCGTTAGTTTTCTATTTTGCAACTCTGCCCGCCTGTATATCTAAAATGGTTTATATGCTCATGTACATGTTATATACTACAATATAGAGTTCGGCTATAAATACTTGTAGAGTCTTCTTTATATAAGATTGCCAAATTCCATATTAAATCTTTGTAATACTATACACAGGTTATAGTTGATAGGGAATTATTCTAATGAAATCGGTTGAGCAGGAGAAGGTTATGATGAAATTAGCAACTAATTGGCATTGATTATCTGAAATGGAGACTCCGCTTTGGTTTGCCTTCCTTTGCTGTGCCTGTCTGCATGAGTTACAATTAAGTAGTGCTTTCCGGGAGACTCTTTACAGACTATTATCCCTCTTATTTCAAAGTCCCTTCTAATAGATTCATTCGGCTTCTTTTCGCTCGACTACCTATTTTCTACCTACAACCTACTGTTAGTGTTATATAGTTGGCAGTTCAATGGTATTGGCACCTGTATTATAAATAGTAGGTGAGGCACTGTTGAAGAACTGTTGCCACACCATGGTATACCAAGCCAATCCAGAATCCAGGAGTCAAACAAAGGAGAAAGGAAGGGAGGTAGCGTGTTGCTAATAAAATTACACTTGACTCGACGTTTATTAGTTATGTTATGAATATTTGAGTATCAATTTCATTTTAAATTGATATTTACAGATTAAAACTACAGATGAGAAGGATCGGGGATGGTACATGTGCCAGATCAACACGGATCCGATGAGAAGTCTCATGGGCTATTTGGAGGTCGTCGGTGAGTCTCTTTTATTCTCTTATACTTTATAGAACGATGATGCTTACATATATACCTTCATTACAAATATTCTCTCTAATAGATTATTAATTAGGCAAGTAGATGATGCATCGTTAATATTTGTTGAATAATTACTTTATTTTAATTTTAAAAGTAAAAAGTATAAGGTAATGAAATACAGGAAATACATGGGACAAGTGACAGCATAATTAGGTTATGTTTACAGTCAATTTCCCAATTTATGTACATATGCTGTGAAAGAAACGCTTAGGTTTTTTTTACCAGATTAGCGTAAGTATTTACTTTATTGTGCTTGCACTGCCGTTTAAATCAACATACTACATATTAAGACAACCTTGTTATTCAGTTGAGAGAGAGCTACAGAGACGTACTATTAGTAGGAATGTTGTGTTGCGGTGATGATTCGCTCTTCTTTAGGGATTTCCGTTCGGTTTGGTTTGCGTTTGACGATGCGGTTAGTTGTGAGTGAGTGAGTAAGTGAATAGTATTAAGTCTTGTCTCGTGGAGATGCAGAGACAGACAAACATAGTAGAAAGTAGAAGGGAAGAGGATAAATGTATGGGAATAGAATGTAAGGTGCTGAGAATGTCGTTCTGTAGAGAGAGATGCGTGTAGGAGTGTGGGGATTGAGTCGGTTATGTCTGAGTTGGTCCACAGGGTAAATCCTACCTTCCGGGACCAAACCATCCCTGCATCCCAATGATCTCTCTCTCTCTCTCTTGCCTTAACTTTCTTTCGTTTCTTTTTCTTCTGACTTTGTGGTGAGCCAAACCAACACGCCATCCCATGCCACACAAACTCTTACACACACAACACACTACACTTTTCTGTCCAACTAATATTCTAAATTCTACAATACCATATAAATACATATCCCTAGTATAGTACACTATGAATCTCCTATACTTATATAGTTTGATGCAGAATTATGTCCTGTTTCCATTTCGTCAATAATATTGCAAATACTTGTTTACCAGAACTTAGGTAGGTTAGGTACACAGTTATACTTGTTATACAGATAAGTAGTAGGTATGTATAATGTACTATAGTAAATGGCTTATGTAATAAGTACTCGATAGTGGCACATTATATACGTCTATGTACAAATAGAAAGAAAGTTTTGTAGTGCACGACTGTAGTATACATGTACATGCTAATGCAATGCAGTGGTAAGAGGTATTCAAAAGAAAGTGAAGGACATCACATCTGAGGAGCTTGTAGAGATATGTATAATAATATGCAGCACCTATTTTTTAATATTAATGTGCAACAATTATTACATTACATTACATTATACATTACACACAATTAATTTTATATGCAACACCTATTTTTCCAATATTAATTTTTATCTACTTAAAAGTAAGTAACATATTGTAGTAAAATCCAGATATTTGAGTGTAGGTATGTACATAAAATTATAATACATTATATTACTATTTCTAGTTAGAAGAATGCGGAATACATTCCATCATGTAAAACAGGATGATCTCAGATATGAAATAATAAAGTTAGGGCACCTGCTCCATGCCATCATCATTATCAGGGCGTCATTCTGTCCCTTCCCTTCTCTTCCCCACGCCAATACACATAAACCCACGATGATGAGATTCCATCAAATGACATGACTTGCAACTTACATTCATTTTCACAACAGAAGTGCATTGCACTATTTATCATCATCTATCTATCTACCAATATCTACCAAATTATAAACTGCAATTCCAGCAGAACCATACAGCAGTATATAAAGACAGGAAGAGTAAAAAATATATATTTCTGTATGACTGATAGATTTCAAGTCGGATTATTTTTGCTGCGTCAATACTATTATTATATTGAATAGAATTTTAGATTACTAACTCGTCTTTTACTTTTCACTATTAAGTAGATGTATAGAAATATATCAAAATATATCGAACATTATGCTTTCCCCAATTAAAATGCCAGCTGAGGGATGGAGATTTTGCACGGTGAAAGTTTAAGCGTACAATACGGGAGAAATTCTACTAATACATAATAATGTACATTATTTATATGGTAGTTATAGAATATGTAGAATAGCTACTTGATTTATTATTTTTGTTTGTTCTATCTGTAGATTGTAGATTATAGTAATTACTACAATATAATTTGTGTACCCTGTACTGGACAGTGAAGAAGACTCTACTACTTATGTATTTACGCTTATTTAAATGTTAATCACAATTACAGAGAATATTACGGGAGTAAATAGGTTTTGAAATAAAATAAATGTGTCTGTAGTTGCTTACTAATGCGTGTAGTTTGTTAATGTGGGTTTGGTGCTGGTGCTGGTCGGTTTATTATTTGTGTGTTGACTTGAATTGCAGTTCCTCCGCAAATAATAGATCGTGAGACGAGTACGGATCTTGTGGTGAAGGAAGGCTCCAACGTAACTTTGCACTGTAAGGCCAAAGGGCATCCGGAGCCGTACATCATGTGGCGGCGAGAGGATAATCAGGAAATTCAATACCGAAATCTTATGGGTAAGTAAAGAAATTAGCTCTCTTAATTAATGAGCCTTCCTCTGCGCTTTACGACCATTACGATTCTTCCTGCCTCAATCCTAACTAACTACAATAGTACATCTAGTTATATCTTCGACTTACATAAGTAGTAGCTACTAAATAACTAACTAAATCTAACCACCAAAAACTGATGGAGAAAGTTCAAGGGACGCATTTCATAATACTAACCCGACAAAATAAACAGATATCTGGGTACCTAGTGTAACGAATGCTGATGTTTGCTTCATACAAATTGTACATATTATTACATGCATTAAGATTATATATGTAAAACAGAAAATTAGTTCTCATTTTATTGTTTTTGAAAATTGTGTGAAAATGTTGGCACCAATTTGTATATTTAATTGGAATAATATTTTTTGAAAATATTATATCTCAGGTATAAGAACTCTATGATGATGATGATCTGTCGTAAAATACAAGATTTTGTATAATGTTTAAAATAATTTAAATGTAAGTACGTAACTGTATTTATGTGTGTTAGTAGCTAAAGGCTTTCGGTCGTTTGTACAAATAGAAGTAAAGGGAAGGCTAACGGTTCATTTTGATTATGTAACAACTGACTACACTACAACGAACACAAATGAGATTCATGTTTTGTTCTGGTGAGTTTTAACTAGAGCACAGGCTTCTCAATCCCCAAAGGCTTCCGAGCTAATTACCTAATACTTTAAATTTGCACATCCCTATGAAATGTAGTGCCGCAGCATATAAAGACTGAAATATAAGCCACTAGAGAACCTATCAAAAACAGATACAAGGACCATTACATCCCTCTCTCTGCCTTACTTATTTAGTGGAAGTTTAACAATAATATTATGTACCTACCTACCTACGTATGTACTTTGCTTAACCTAAATACTAAATAGCCAGTCAGCTAAGCTAGAGCTTCTATACACTACATAATGGTGGCTTATCTGCCTGGGAGCGACTAAACAGTTATACAAGAATTTTAATAGTTTCTACTTAAATGTAGGTAAATTGTCTTCAAGTTTTCAATAAATTCTTGAAAACATTTTCAAGAAATTCATATTAACTTTACTTCTATAGGTACGCAGTGCATAATTATGTCGTAGACACATAGTTCCATTCGACTTTTCTTTAATTTGTTTAGAAAAACTGACAAATTCATAAATTAAGTATCGGATTAAATATTTGAATTGAACGAGGATGTGTATTTTTAGTGATGTATCTTATCAGCTACTACGCTAGTCACTGGCCTCAAAAACAGTTAGCATCCCGGCATCTAGGATTCTTGGAAATCTGCAATGGGGGTGGGGCTACGCTTGGAAATTGAAAAACTTTTAGACTTTCTCAATTTAACCAAATGGAGAAAGTGGAGAAAATAGAAAGTAGGGGGCGGGGTTTTTGGTGAAAGTCTCATTTCAGGATTCTTGAAAGACATTTTTTTGAGGCCTGCTAGTCAGACATATCACTATATTTTCGGCAAGTTTTTTCCACAAAATATGTGAATTTTTAGCATATAAGCCTAAGGTTGTACACTTATATGCACATAATTAATTAGTTTTGCTGAAAAATATATAAGGAAAGATCCGTAGGTGATTCCTTGTGCCTGGTGGTGGTAATCTGTGCCTATGACACTTACTTAAGCAAGAAGAAAATGTTTTGTTGTTTGTGCTGTAGGATACGATACTTTGTTGTAGTGTTGCTGGTGAGTTTAATATAACCGTCCCTCTCTCCGTCTTGTTCTTTTCTTGTTGGTTTTCTTTGTTCACTTTTTGTTGTTGAAGGGAAGAAGGAAAGTGAAGTGAAGTCAAGGTTCAGATTTGGGTTGGATATACCGGGCAGGCAGGAGCTTAACTTTTTTCCGCATTGTCTTGACTCGGGTTGTCAATGAAAATGACAGGAAGACGGCTGGCTGGTTAGCCGAGTTTACTTTATTACTCACATCACTTACTTTTACTCACTATTTTCACCTGAGAGAATTTCATCGCCAGCAATACTTAATAAAAATGATGCGGATGTGTGGAGAAAGTCGACTTTCTCTCTACAGGGTTACAATAAAACTATGTATCCTCATATCTAAAGTAACTTAGTATTCTCATCATGTCAGAAACTGGTTTCTGACTTACCCTGTATGTATATATGTAGCCATAGCTAACTAACCAATATTAAGTGCATGTAGGTATGTAGGTATGTATATATAGTAGAAATCTCTAAGTGAACTAATAGGGAGGATGCTTCTAGTTATTTGGCTTCCCACACGTTCATTTCCTTGTGGTTGAGTAAACTATAGGTAAATGCATATAAGTATATAGGTAAATAGCATTTAAACATATCTGTCGGTCTGGTTCTGGTTGGTTAGTGTTAGTGTACGTGAATCTTCTCTCTCTGGTCTGGTCTGCACTCGTTTCATAATTTGCTGTGATGTGATGTAGAGATGTAAGTAGTAAGATGTAACAACTAAAGGAGGAAGGAGCTGCTAAAGTGTTTTGTATATGACTAACTAAAGTGAGTATTTAGTTGAGTTGAGGTTTAATAGGGAAAATTGCCAGGAGGGAAAATTGTTGTGTCCGGAATTAAAGAGGATAACTTAATCAAGAGGAAAAGTTGTGGGATGTTGATGTGATGTGGATTGGATGCCAGGCAGGCCATGTCAAACCAACATCACAGCTAACACTACATAGTATACTCTATATATGTATTTTATATAGGTAACTAAATAATAACCGTTGAAACATTCCACCGAGATGAACATGATGGTAGTCAGGGTACAGCATACTAAAAATATATGTTTCCTAAATAGGTATAAGCTATGTTGTAATAGAAAAAATGCATTATAAAATACGTACATACTTACAACACACACAACTTACTAAAAGTATCATCTTAACAGGGGGGTTTGCTAATTCTGTCAAATAAGAATATTACTAACTGAGAAATTATATTAGCACTGCAATATTGCGTTGTCTAACTGACCAATCGATGTTTTGTTTGGTGACTGCCGGTTTATGGTTGTCTGCTATACTTACATGAATACAGAATACATTTTTAATTTCCGTTGCGTTGTATTGTTTTAAGAGCATTTTCTACACTAACTAATATCGTTACCTAAATACTAAAATGGCCAAAACGATTTTTCTATAATGTAAAAAGCGCAAGCCATACGGTAATGTAAGTATTTACGCTATACTCGTATTCCCTACCATACAACACCAGATATTCATATAATTACAAGAATTAAGGATGTTGTTATATCTTGCAAAGGTGGTATTATAATTCGGTATACCTTATGAAGTGTTGTAGTAGTAGTGTGTGCCAGTGCTATAACATGGAGCACATTTATGGTGATGTAGAGATATTTGTCCTGCTCCCAGCCAAATCTCTTTCCATCTTCATCTTTAGTTGGCTTGCCTCCTAAGTTTACTTGTTATATGCTCTACATCTAGCAAGGTTTAAGGTATAGCAGAATATCATACTTTTTCTACAATATTTGTTTACTTTGTGTGTATTTGTGTGTGGAGTTAGTGCACAACTCTACTTGTGACTTTTAGTTCATATTTATAAAACCTACACTGAACATATACTTAAAGTACTATCTATATTATATATATATTTATGTATTACAGGAAAAAGAAAGCTTTATATGTAGTTGAGTAAGAAGAACGGAGGTTTGGGAGCGAAAGTAAGGTTATATAAGTTAGTAACTGTAGTAGGATAGTAGGGGTACCTAAATGTTGGACGTGGTGGATGCGTATCTCTAGTTGTAGACATAACATAATAAAATTATATTAGATGATGCTTTAAGGGGTGAGTTTATGCACGTAGACCTTATTAGTGCAATTGTATTAAATTCTCTACAACATAACTGAACAACACACCCCAGCACATACAACAACATCCTCTCTCTATATGAACATGGTTCACTTTATGATAGTTGACTTTGACTTGGGATCTGTTGGACAAGGGAAGTTCCAGAGTTACAGTCTACAGTGCATATCCCGAGTACGCAGTTAGTAATGCAGTAATGGGAAAGGAAAGGTAGGCAGACTGACAATGAGTGAGTAATACATCCGAGTCTAATTTATTATCAGCTCCTTTCTCTCTATGTAATACTTTATAGCAGAGTACTGCACCCGGGGATACTAAATAGAGCAGTTATCTAGTTCAGTTAGTAGACAACGAAAGGAACTTTATATAATACTTATGAGAAATAATGATGTGCTACAATTTTCTATCTAAGCACCTACATACATACACGTAGTCTGTAGTAAGAGAGTACGTGTACGTAAACTTAACAATAGACAACACAATTACAGTACACGGCACACAAACCTCCACAACTACCTTGTACATGCTACATGCTACGTACAAGATCCGTAAGTAAGTAAACAGAAAAATAGCATTATTAGCCAAGTTACACTTAATTACATTTTCGCTGGAGGAATTACTCAACTTATATTATTTGTGGCTTAAAGTCTAAAGCAACAACAAGAACATAGAAGTTAGAACAAATTATTGTTAGCGTACTGCAAAGTATAGTAGGTCTAGGTATGTATAGTATTTAGTTGGTAAGTTAAGTACGAATAAGCAGTTAGTTTGAAGAAACGGGAACGAGAACAGACAAAAGTGCTTGGGGCTCTGTTTGGCGTTGAATTCTTTTCTCCAATCTCTCCATGCATGCAACTGTCCACATACACATAATACACACACAGGTTACAGTCAGTAAAATGTCTATTGTACGTTCAATTAGGGATCTTCTTTTTTACTGTTACTTAATGTTAGACATTTTATTCCTTTAATTCAGGTTTTCGGGAAATTTTGTAAAACTGGCAGAAATTCCTTCATTTAACAATATCATAGTTATACGCATATTTAATTCTCATCCGTAATATTACATTTTAAACATTTAGCACCCTTTCTTTATGAAATATGCCCTACATTTGAAAATAGGCCGTAACCGGATTTTTTTATAGGCTGAAAAATGCCTAAACAATTTTTTTATGATGTAAAAAGGCCAACAACTTATATAACATGGCAAGCATATGGCAGTTCAAGAATCCCCACTCCAATTACCCTTTATAATAAATGTTGTTTAGAAAATTATCAAAATAAACGCAGTTTAAGAGGAGAGGTGACTGTACATATGCTGATAAATATAAACTTTAGGATTTGAAAACATACTTTGGTTAGGCTACATATTGTGTGAGTTTTGAATGGACAAAAGGAGCATCTAAATTGCATGTAAGTACTTACATATAGAGATACTCTATAGTTGTAAGCAGTTTATCTAACTACGCTCACTTACTTGTCATTGAAAGTGTCATAGGTAAGTAGGTAAGAACATTTAGTCTCTAAACTTCTCTCCCACTCTCACTCTTCCCTGTTTTCTACTCCAAAGCTACTAATAAGAAATAATCCATAGTTTTTAAAGTAGTCTTCTCTTATACTTACGAGGACATGTACATGTATATACGTGTGTTACTTAAACATCTGTATTACAGTACACGGCAAGTGAAGATACATTTTCTCTGTGCTTTTGAAAGTGTAACGAAGTG
Source organism: Tomocerus mixtus (assembly GCA_034694165.1). Taxonomy (NCBI): domain Eukaryota; kingdom Metazoa; phylum Arthropoda; class Collembola; order Entomobryomorpha; family Tomoceridae; genus Tomocerus; species Tomocerus mixtus. The sequence goes on along the minus strand of JAQFYC010002957.1, from coordinate 700 downwards.
AAAGTCCTGTCCTGCCTTCTTCTCTCACTCTCTTTGCCTTCTTCTTTTGATTCGATAGTCTGTTTGGTTTAGTGTTGAAGTGAAGTGAAGTGAGTAACGGAAGAAGAGTGTAAGTGTGGAGAAGAAGAAGAAGGCTCGCAGGCAGGCAGGCAGGAGCACAGAGGCATTAATAGAGCGATTGATATATTTGACGTCGTTATGGCATAATAAATAACGGAGTTATGGACCTCTTAAACTTTACTATTTATTAGAGGGATCTTTAACACCCTTTCTGTCTATGTAGTTATCTATGTGACTTACTTACATTTAAACTATTATATACAAATATATATATATCTTATATGTATGTAGCTTAAATAGGTACAACAACGGAAGATATTCGCACGTATTCATTCTATTTAACTCTATGTGCAGTCTATATAAATAAGTATATATTAGTTAGTACATCTATTCACTACGCTATAATATCACTATATAAATACTACCTTCTTAAAGGCACAACAACTAATAAGCAATGTGCTAAAGTAGCGGTGTAAAACTAAAGTTAAGTTAGCTCATGCCCCAAATGGTTAACTGACGCTACCTCCTGAATACTTGATTTGTTCAGCTACTTTCACTCTTTGTGTTGCGGCCTATTCGATAGCTTTAAATATAATGCAACAACGCTGCCCGAGTCGTCAGGCAGAGCTTCGATCTTAGG
>JAQFYC010002956.1:0-22785 GCA_034694165.1 Tomocerus mixtus | reverse complement strand
TGTTGAAAAACAGAACAAAGATTGTACTGAATTCGATGGCACTTAAATAAAACAATTTTCAATTCAATTCAATTCAACTCAAAGCTTTCGACCTTATTTCGTGCTTTGTTTCACGTACATAATAATTGTTATAGCCTCTTTGCGATAACTTTTGCCAAAACAGAAACTGAAAATCAGTATTACAAGGAACATCTTTTGGCATGTAAAATAAAACCAATTACAATTACATTGTGTATACTAGAATAAAACTACTGTTGCACATAACTATTGCACATAAATATTGCACAATGTATAATGTATGCGTAAAATATTTTTGCCCCTCCTATAAAAGTAAATCTGAGTATTATTTTGTGTAATTTTGTAAGGAATTGAATGAACCATTGTAGCAAAATTACAAGTAAAACTAAAACATACTTTAAAAGTATATGTATACTATTACGCAAGTAGTAGGAGAGTAGGACAAGTACTTACATAATAATAATGTACAAATATGTAAATAGTAAGGGTTAAAGATATAGAATATATAGGATAGTACCTGTCTAGGTTAAAGGATATTAATAGTTACATTTTAGCAACAACGCTTATTTCACCCTGTAACAGAAAAGAATATGAAATTAATGGTAAATTTTGCTTTGCTGATTAGCAATTAAATAATGAATATAATATGAATGACATTTCTGATGCCATTACGTAGTGCTGTAAACAATACTGACTATATTTTATTATGCACAAATATTTGTCCATATTTTGTGTGTAGCGTAGCGGGTACAAGGAAATAAATATATGTAGTCAAATGAAACTGAATTCTGCTCACTATTTCATAATATTTGTTTTTTACTTTATTTTCAGACTCAGTTTGTAGCTGACGAAGTTAGTTCGATTGTTAAAGATACCGTAGAAAATGTGATTGGTGGTCAGACTTATTGTAATACTAAAGTGAGTCAGTGGACTTCGCAAGTTGTTGAAGGATGTCTCCTCGGACTAACCAATTTGCAAAAGCCATTTAAATATATTGGTAAATATACTTTTTTTCTAATATTTATAATGTTCAGTAATACATTCCTATTAATACACCATCATTTGATAACATTTCTTAATAACATAAAACTTTTTTCTCTAGTTAATTGTACCATAATGCAGAAAAGTGGGGCTGGTCTACACACGGCTAGCTCTTGCTTCTGGGATAACGCCACAGATGGTTGCTGTACTGTGAGATGGGAAAACAAAACACTTTACTGTATCGTTTCCGTATTCGGGCTAGCAATCTAATCGTTAAATCTAATAACTCCGAAATCGAATTGCTTTCCTCTTTATAAAACTAACTAACTATAATTATACTTTATTAGAATATGAATGAAAGAAATTCTTTGCCTGCGTATGCGTAATCATAATAGCAAAGTAGGCAAAGTTGTATCTCGAAACTAAAATCCAACTACCGTATTTTCTATTATATAAAAAACAAAAGCGTATACGCATTATACTGCTAAATGTAAATAGTAATTAAAGTGCCCTCTCTTTCAAATAGATATTTGTTACTAAAATGATCGTAAATTCGTGTAAACAATAGCTGGCTTTTGCTACCTCTATCGAAATGTGAATATTATAAATACATCCAATGTTTGTAAGTTTGTATTTAACTTGACATTCCAATCCTGTTCTTTCTTACGATGTCAAAATTTTTATTGATGGAGCCATATGACATTACATTATACATTACATTTGTATTTGTAATTAACTGATACTTATATCATATTTATATTGTTATAGCTATATTATTGCCCGTTTACTTTCTATCATTTTAGGTACCTGTGCTAGCGACTGAATAACTGGTACCTAGAATTTTTAAAATGTTATAGCCTACTTTATCATTCGTATCATTGACATTGTTGCCTTCAACTCATATCAATTGAGTAGTAGTATGTAGACACTTCGACTTAATGGTTTTAAATATATCAGTACACTTTATAATTATAAGCAGTGTAGGTTTAGGAAAACATATGATGTGTTGCTCATCTGTTTTTATCCAGATAATTTAAGCTTATATTCTAGATATTTATAATTATGAAAAATTTTATGTTTTTATAACAAATAGTACTATTATTGTAAACTATTATACCGTGTGTACTTTCACTCATACTTGTTTTAAGTTTAAAAGAGGAGTCTGAATGTTATGGAAGGCCTATGTGCGAACCTATGAATAAGAATCAAGTGACCAATAACCAGTACTGCTATTAATATCAAATATGAAATGATTGCCTTTTTAAATTGATAGTTGATATTGATTGACATATTGACAAAATTGTATGCAAACTCGATTAAGATAACTTTAGTACGCTAAACGCTTAGTTATGGTAAATTATTTGCACTACATTATAGGCGCGCCTATAGACATTGACATTATTGTACTGTACTCAATTTATGTGTAAAAAGAGTAGTAATACTGTTTAATGTATGTATTTTATTTTACTAATTATAAATTGTACTATTTGCAGCTATTGTTATTACTTTAACTAGATAATAATATTAATTCTTAACAATAATAGTTAAACATTTATTAAGTGAAGGTACATGGACCTACTTAGGAAGGTTTGAAAAAGTTCATATTTAGAGGCAATATAACATGTAAGACATTTAATAAGCAACTAGTAGGTAAATAGGATAATTTACTCTTGCTATACTATAATAAAAAGGCACAGTTAACTATTTGCACAATTTCTAGAGTAATAACTCACAGAGTTCCATGTAGCATAGATTTTGTTTAAAGATTTTCAAATGTGTTATAATTCCTTGTTATCAAAAGAAATCATGAAAATGATGTAAAATTGTATCAAAATCGTAGCCTAGATGTGTTTATTACTATTTATTAGTGTAAATTATCAGTATTTGAAAATTGTGGACAATACTAACATATTATTTTAATAAACGCTACTGTGTAACTATTTGTAATGTGTAATATCATAACGAAATACAATAACTAAGTATACCAAAAATCTAATTCGTAATTCCTCTTTGTAGTCATTGATTCGTTGTAACTTTTACTTTTATTGATATAATATTAATATTGTAGCTTCATATAGCAGAGATCATAGAATGTAGTCCAATTCAATCCAAACCACTTAACCGTAGTGTACTAGTTTAGATTTAGTTAGAACATACTCCAGAAGATTCCAAGTTGTACTCGGTACGTTTTTAATTATAGCAAGAAAGAAAACCAGATCATAAGAAAATTGGGAAACGTCTCAATGGAGTAATAGGAAAGAAAATTTAGTAAATATCATATAAAGGGGCCTCTGAAGACAAAATGAGAAAATAGTAAATGGGAACCGAGGCTACTGTAGTTTGAGTTTGAAAACTGGATCACTGGCTTGCTGGAAGCTATAGAATGTAGCATGTTCCATGTAGGTAGGTAAGTAGCTAGTTTTATAGGATGAAAAGAATTAATTATCGCTTAGCTAAACCTGGCTTTACTCTTGCGTATTGTTAGCTGTAGGAAGCCTTGTTATATTTTTCTCGCAGCCATTTCTGAAAGAGCCTTTAATCCCGAGGCAACAGCCTCATCTTATTGTCTGCAGGGAATTTCCTCCAGTTTCCAGTCCAGTTCAGATGTTCAGAGCTAAAAGCTAACTGGAGCAGCAACCAGCAAGCCAAGCCAATAAATACCAACCTTCATGATATTCAAAAATAGCCCGAGGAAAAATTTCAGTAACACGTCCTCCACAACAGAATCTCATCGGGAATTCTTCTCGGCGGCTTCAGAAAGCTGGAGGAATCTTCCAGCCAACCTTGATACCAAAATTCTCTTTGTCTTCATTCATTTAAGGGAAGAAAAGTCAAGTAGACTGAGAATTGAGGCTTACGTATGTTTACTTATGGGATGGATATTGAAATTCCAGGCGGGGAGGTGTGGTTTGGGTTAATTTAATATTGTCATAAGATTCTAATGTCAAACTAAATGCTAATGTCATAATGTCATTTAACAGGAATTCCTGTCCTTGCCCATTTCTTTAGCCAACTCAACTCTCAATCTTCTATTTCACTTCTTTTCCTTCTCCACCGCACCGATTTTTCTTCTGCGTATCAAAATCCAGTTCAGTCTTTGTCTTTTTAGCCCGAGTTTTCATTTTCCTGCTCCTGGGGAAGTTCCTTCCACCTCTCAGTTACTTTTACTTTCTTCTTTCAGTTGCAATTTCCGGTGACCCGGTTCTGTAAGAACTTTCTTTTGCTCACTCACTCCGTTTCTTTCTTGAACTCATTAATTTTCTGCTCGCGTGGCATGGTAAGTAAGTCATCTTATGGAAAGCATTAAAGTCCTAAAACGTAGCATATAAATAGCATTCCATCTCAACAACAACTTTAGCAACATTAGCAAAGCGAGAGCGAGCGGTAAAGAAAATCAATGAACTTTTATACAAAACTTCATATTTTTATGTGCATCTAGAGCCAATATTATTATAATTATTGCACAGTGCAATACCGAATGCCATAAACATTACATATTATTTTCTACGTTATTCAATTTGTGGCATATTTGTTTAGGGGACCATCAAATCTGAATTATTGTTAAAGTAAATTAATGAAATATTTTGTACTTCACCCAAACAGGTTTTATATATTGCATAAAACATATTAATTGTGTCCTAATTTCTTTGGATATTTTGCTTTTCGTAACTTACATTATAGATAGTACTCAAATATTTTTAATTTCCAGCTGCAGTAATAAGAATGAGGGTTATCATATTTCACATTCGCATTTCCTAGGTATGTATACGTTTTTTTAGAGTAAATTATCACATTAAGCTTTTCAAAGGCAAAATGCAAAGAGAAAGTAGCTTTAATGTAAGTAATATAAACAGTTTGTCAAGTTGTTCCTAATCATCAGGTAATACACATTGATTGCAACTCATGCTCATCTCTAGAAGTATTCAAATCAATAATTGAGCTATTCTAGAAATGGAACGTATTAATATAGAATTCGTACATAAAATGTGTATTATTATGTGCCAATAGTGTTGATTATTGATTAGTACTGCACAATAGATCATTCATTAAGGATCCATTAGCTTATTCATAGGTTTGCGCTGAAGATTTTGTACCTAAATTGTTCCCAACTTAAAAAATACTGGTTATGTACATTTTTGTGCAAATTACGGCAAAATTGCTTCAAGAAAGATGTGAAAAGTCAGACTTACGTCACGTCACAATATGTTAAGAACATCACCAAATGTACTTTATAGCTGTTTACACCTACATACAATACATTGCAATAAAGTTTTTTATTGTATAGTGTGTATTTGTTCCCATTTTTCAGATATCATACACAAATACCTTATAAAGCCGCATTACTATTACGGTAATGCAAATAGTTATCCATCCAATTTACTTAACGATAAACGTATGCGATTACATTGCGTCATTAGTTACCCAGTGTATTATGCGTCTTTAGCCAAATACCATTGCATTGTATTGTATTGACTTTAGCAGGAATATATTGATATTGTGATACACAAATAGTGTCTGGAAAACCCAAGTTGCCTTTCTATGAGATTAAAAGCTCCTACATATTATAGTTCTCCTAAAATTCCCATACGCTTATTCTTTCCGGAATTCATTGTATTACTCATTGTATTCCGGGACTCATTGTATCTTTGGCATAATAGTAGCCAAAAAGTCAATTTTGACAAAATAAATAATATCTTCAAAAAAATAGGAAATTGGACAGTTAAAAGTATTTTTTGGGATTCTGTATATCAAAATTGGTCAGAAAGTTGGTTTCAGTTCCCAAAAACTTTACATGCATTTGAGTGATATATAAATTGTCTAGGCAGTATCAATATTGTCGGGATAATTACTTGGCCTACAACATATACAAGCAAAGTGTCCATAATATGGGAAATACCGTGAGTCATAAATGATTTGTAAACATATATTTATATGTAGCAGTACATGCTATACATACATGCATACTAAATAGTACATTAAATGGCATTATAGAGATAATAATACAGAAGTTAGATTCTGTCCTAGATCTGTCAAGTTGTATCGCATTATGTAATGTAAACTGTGGTATAGTATGTTGTGGCACATGGGGGAATTGCGCTGGTTTGGCTTCCTTTTTGGTTGCTTTTGTTAACAGTAAAATAAAGATAGGCTGATAGGCACATACGTATGTACATTGTACTTCTATGCACAATACACACATATGATACGACCAGTTAACAGATAGGCATAGGATCTAATGCTGAACGTAGACGTAATGTTATGATTATTGCAACCATAAGCATTTGCCATTGGAATCATAACATTATCCTATCTTACATTAAATATCTTGGTCTCTATATCCTATTATGGTGACACAATATTATATTTCCCCATACAGAGGGAACCAAAGGCCAAACCAAGACAAGACAGGCAAAGAGAGGCGATAATTCTGCTAGGGATTCAAATGAATGGAAAATATAAGCAAAAATATATTAGTATATTGTGTATTTGTATTTGTATATATGTTAACACGTGTATTAGGTATGTATGTATGTACGTATTAAAGCATTCGGAAGGAAATGACTTCCGTTCAAGAACAGAAGGTGTTTCCCCATCCATGTCACCCAAAACAGAGAAGAATGGGAGTTGAAGTTCAACTGAAGCGAGTATCAAGTTTTTGTGGTTCATGGAACACTGAACAAACAGAAATACCAAAAAATATATACCAGCACAGGATCTCTTTTATATTTACATGCGTTATACGATCTTATCACAACACAATATAATATTACCCTATGTGTACTATACATATAGGTACCTATTTATTTATGTGTGATCATCTAAAGTAAAGGTATTCCCGTTTTGTAACTACGAATCTGTATATGAATGGACATGCTGTGATATATTTAGTACATAAGTATATGTTATGTTCTACATTATTCTGTTTCCATTTCAAATCCCAACCCAAACCCAAACCCGAACCTTTCTTTACCTTCATGTTAATACGTGATTCACAATAGTAGACGTAGTCAGGAAAATCTCAAGCAGTTTTACTTCAAATAACGTTTCCAATCGTTATTTTACTAAATCCCATAACTAGAATTCTCTCTGAGAAATAAATATTCCTCGTGGTTCTTCAAACTGTAATATTAACTATAATATTTAATTACCATTTTTACAAATATTTTGGGAATTGCAGATATGTAGTATCTTTGGAGTAAAAACGATTTCTATTGCATCCAGCGAACCTTCTCACCTGTATTTAATATATCTAGCACATTTATAGGGCTTCTTTATTATTTACTAAATGGACGCAAAGTAAACAGGCACTTACTATTGCAATAGTATATAGGTAGATACTTGTATTGCAACTTTAACAGGGAAACTTTGTCGAACTGATCATAATTATATTTTTAGTTCCATTATTTTTGCATATATTTTAAGCTTAAATATATTGCTAACTATAGCACATGCATTGTACATAATATATATGTAATTAGTGTTTTTGTCAAATCTGATTATTGTGGTTACCAGAGAAAAAAATGTTGCATATGTATGTGTATACAAAAGCTTAAAAGTTTAAAAGTACTATAACGATGTATTTGGGAATTAAGCACCTGCTTTGTCATTTGTTTGAATTGAATCTACAAAAAACTACAAAAATTGGAAGTTTTTAAAAAATTAAGTTTTACTTTCGCCATCCCTTCAAGAAACGTGTATAAAAGTGTTCTCTGTCTCATCTTGTGCAACTTTTATGTAATACAGCTTCAAAATTATATTACATTTTGTTCAGAAGATGTAAAATGTAATTACCAACTTGAAATAACCTGACTTCATTCTCATTTTTGCAGCTTCCTTCGTTACTCTACTCTATTTATGAGTGGAGGGAAGCTGGCTGTCAAAAATATTATATCTTCTAGATAGATTCTAGAATATTATATCTCTATCTATCTCTATCCCCCTTCCATAAGCCCAGACCAGAGCAGTGGCCGTAAAAGTACATTCAGTTCACTAAGAAAGAGTTCAAACTTTCCAGGAGCTCTAATTCTGATACTTACATACATAATAGTATGTGAACATAGCCTATGGACAAGACAGGGGTTTCCCTTTTTCAGAATGAGAGCTTCTCAAGTGTAAAACGTTACATCACGTAATGATGTAACGCATCGTAAGTTTTAATTATATGTTGAGACACAAACACAATAGAGCCTTACTTCCATCTCCCATGCCATGCCACAAGGGATACCTATAATATCTACAGTACACACATCCGAAATAGCACAGTAGCTGATTACCTAAAGCCTAACGCAAAATTCATTCTCACTGCGTCAATGAAATTCCTTCCTCCTCACCGCACATACAAACAAAATATTTTCTGCCCACAAAAACATCAATGCGTAGTTCCTTTCTTAAGACACGGAAAGACACAGTTAGCTTTACAATTCCTAAAGAATCTCATTCATTAATTTCATTAAGCTCTAATTTTTACCTACAGGAAAAGATATCATTTATCCATCTGTATTTGCTTACCTAACAATTACTTTCTGAGTTTTTAAGAATGAATGAATGATAGCCAGCGAGCGGATATGATGTCTGTGTATTGGCCCATAAAAGGAATGCATTTTTTCGTTCAATAGAAAAGGTGGTGGGGCATTGACTTTAAATTAATTTTGACAAATTAATTTTGCAATAAAATGCATATTATTTTGGTGTGCAAATGTCAAAGGTAAAATATAAAAAACTTAATTAGTAATGTATATATGGTATATAATATATCTGTTTTGAATTTTTAACCTTTCTCCATTTGCTTCAGTTTCAATATTAGTCAAATATTAATTAAGGGTTGAATTTGGTTAATTAAGTTGCACGTTTACTTGTTATTTGGAGAATCGGTATATAATATAGCTACTTAAAAATTGGTTAATTAGTATTTGAATATTTTAACATTTTTGTCATTTGTGCATACTTAGCCGAGTCTTAACTATCAGTAATTAGAGTGTAATTACATAGAGAATTTATCCATGCTTTACAATAATTTGATCTGCATTTACTTATTAGAACGCAATATTCTATCATTTTTAAATCAAGTTTTACGATAGGTATCATAAAGAATATTGTTGTTTCTTGTCCTTACGAAGCTTTGCGTATACTTAGGTTGTCTATACCTATAACCTACAAACAAGGATCATAATTTTAGTAATTGATGATTTATGTTAACGGGTACATAATAAGAGAACAGAGGTTAAGCAGAAATGCAGCCATACATTCGCAAAATTAGCTTTGACATTTCCATGATAATTTTAGGTCGCCCATTACATTCTGCCAAATACAGATATTGTGTTTTATTTTCTAGGCCCCACAATATAAAATCCAAATTCCCATTCCAGGCTACAGACCAGGCCAGATTGCAACTCGGTTCACTCTTATTTGTATTATATAAAAATGTAACTGCTAAAAAAAAGAACATAAAATGATGTCACGTACAGAACAAGAACACATTAAAAAGTACCTAGAACTTACATATTCTTAAGAACAAACCGCTACTAACAAATACCACGATAGCTAGATAGACTTAGCAACTTTTAGCCCTGAAAAAATATAAAGAACTGCATTGGACATGAGCGGGTCGGCTACTGGAATTGTTTGACGTGGGCAATTCATCTCCGAATGAAATTCAAGTTACACGATGACAATATCTCAACAAGAACAACAACAAGACAACTAGTTAGACTTTTCCATCAACTTCGTCCAATGTTCCAATGAACGCACCGACACAACCAGGGACGGTTAAAGATTTTATGTCACCTAGGGAAGTTGCAAGTTGTAATTTATTCGTTTAATATTGTTTTCGCCATTTAAACATGCAAATGACTACATAATGTTTCGGAAACCCATTTCAGTACATATTAGTCGAGAAAAGCGACTACTTTCTTTCAAAAGCGAATTTTAAACTAATTAATTGTTGACCCCCAAAAATTCGCCAAATAATCATGATCTTAACAAACGATGAAAAATAATATTCAAAATATTGTAAATCATTTAAGAATTAATTATTTGTTTAGTAGTAGAAATCCCGGGATCACATAACTGGTAACTCGGCCAAGGGCAATAAAACAATTTCAATTTTAAGAATTTCAGGTGCCACACTTTTTAATTTCTCACAATAAAATAAATTTTGATGTGCAGAATCATTTTAGGTGCTTAGTGTGCAACCTTGTGTGAACCGGCCCTGGACATAACAGGAGAGAACGACGAAACCGAAATAAAGACGTAGCCCTAAAAGAAGGCGACAAAACTTGTGTCCTCTGCATTGCTCTATATTTTTTAAAGTCTCAATCATTTCTTCCTCTGTTTCAGTTTGTGTTCCACACGATGAGCTATGATCTGTGATATTATTATTATTAACGTGTATTGCATAGTACGTACTATAAGAAGAAGCATTCTGTTAAATCCTTCTGGCACCCTCGTTCGTACTCGTACACTACACATAACGTATGGGGTAACCTGATGGGCGAACATGACACTTTCTGACACTCTCATTCTTTTCACAGTTATTGCACGTCGAGTTCCCTCACGTCTCCTCTGGCTCTTCAACCAAAAAGAAAAATTGCCACTGCGAGGGACGCAAAACTCAATTCGACTAAAAAAATACTGGGGGTAATTTATCAACGCAAGAAGTACGAGAGAAGGCAACGAAAATTCTAGAATTCTCTGTTGCGTATAATACATATTTGTGTTTTCTTTGTCTTTTTGGATTTCTTTTCTTGGCTGGTTCTACTCCTGGTTCTGCTTCTACGAATTATAGAACAACGGATTCAGGAGATGTTTCTATATGAAAATGTTCAGATAAGATTACATACTCCCTCTGCCAATTCTCTATTCTGTGAGCCAAAAGATTTCTTACGCAATATACGCATTATGATAAAAAAAATATGTAAATACAACAACATGGAAAAATTGAAGTTTTTTGTTATATTTTTCTAACTTTTAAATGGGGGATTCACAGAAAATGATAATAGAATTTTTTAATTTCCTTTTGTAAATTGAATTCCAATTACTAAAATACTAGCTGCCTATGTTATAGTCTACTTTTTAATTATTTCTAGGTTTTCCTTTTCCCAAACCTATAAAACCAATTAAATGTATACAAGTACAAGTAGTTTGTGGGATTTTATTTTTGTTCTATTTTCGCTTAATAACTACTACAAATCTAAATTCATTCGAAATGTGCGTCTGTAAGGTATTACAATGGTACAAATCTTATGGGACTAAATATAAAAAATCAGGTTCATCAATTGTACTTGGTTTGCTTGTAAGTAGTCGGGTGTCGGGTCAGGCTTAACACTTGTAATATTGCATTCTGCAAGTGTAAAGATGTGTAGTCTACGAAAAAAGTAAAAGTCCCCGGAGAAAGTATAAGTATAAAAGGCTTACAATAGCATAACATGGCTAGCTGAAAGCAGACCCAGTATATACAGTATGAATATATGTACAGTGAGCAGATTTTGTTACTCAAAAGAGGAACTTTGGGGGCCATTTATCAAAACTTGGTTCCTTGACTTTCCGAGATCTTCCGTGCAGCTTTCTTCTTCTCTACATGCATCTATTTAAGCATAATGGAACCATAGAGGCATAAGACATGCTAAAATAACAATAGAAATACTACATGTGGTCTACATACGATAGTATACAATACACATATATTAAGTACATGTATAAAATGATATGATAAGCATGTACCCTACCATATTTATATACAGATATGTAACAGAGACAATTGTTGGAAAATTGCTAAACTAGAAGTAGAGTAACAAAACAGCTTTGCCTGCACAATATTCTATACGTAAACAGTTTAGTGCTTAGTAAGGAAATTAGAAGATTAACATCACAGGAAAATAACTATGCGTCATTATTTGCAAGCGTCTGTCTTTATCTTATCTGCATAGCGTAGGTATAATAATATGTGTGCCTTGCCTAAGTTGTCCTTTATAAATCATAAAATAATTTACACATGCTGTGTTTTGTGCTATATAATTCAATTAAGGTAAATGCAGCGGAACTCTGGCTGGGCGGTTTGGAAAAGCAAAATTCCTGGAATATTATTAAACAGAAAATTCTCCTGCACCTGGTATAAGTAGATATACCAACAAGATCATCCCATTCCAAGAATTTTAGTCTGCAAGATTTAATAGATATATTAGCGAAAGATAATTAATTAATATGACCTTGTCCTAGTCCAAATTTAATGGTTTGCTAACAATATCATGTAGTGTCCAGAATACAATAAATAAAAAATACCTAGAGGGATATCTTACAACTTTCCCGAATGTTCCCTCTAAAAACTCTATTGAAACTTATCTTTCTTGAAAAACATAAAGCAACAAAATGTCATAATTATTACATGCGTATTTCATTATCTCACTTTAGGTTTCGTGATATTAACATAATCCAGATTTGGACTACAATATTTAGCAGGTAAGGTAACACGATGTCGCGAATCCCTTAAAGGAAAGTAAAGGAGTTTCTCGAGGATTTAAATTTTAATAACGTCTTATCGCATTATTATTGTAACTATTTATCTGTACATTTCATTCTAGCTAATTTTAATCCATGGCGTAAATAAAGTATTTCAGTTTGCTGAAGCACTTTTCATCCATTTTTATACTTGTATATTTTTAATCAAGGATAGTATATTGATATTTGATACCTATATCGCCGTTGTCATGTAAAATGATGAGATTGATAGTGACAGAAAGTGGCTCACACACACTTTTCTACACAAAGCATAAAGATCACTATCAAATAGTACATGGATCTGGAATACCTCTGGAATCAGTTGAATGAAGCTATACCTACCACTTTTCCTCAATGATATCACTTATGGGTTGTTTTTCATATCCGCATGTTACTGGCTAATTAATTCAAACCCGTTTTCATATAGCACTAAAAGATTCTTAGCGGATAATTCTTTTTCAACTTTCACCTATAAAACAGAATAAACGTTCAGTAGAGTTGCAAAATGTAAGTCTGTTTATAATTATTTTTACTGTAGCTTACTAAAAGCCTTTTATTCGTAAAATACTATCAGATTATCTAAATTAACATTAGCATTTGAATAGGCTAGTATAAGTAACGTAATAATGTTAAGGTTTAGTCAAGATCAATTTAATTTCGTAATCTGTTTTAATCCTCATTTTCAGGATAGCGGAAATTGTTGGTGGAATAATCAGTCTCCTGTTTTGGGGTAAAAACGTCTTCCCTTAAGGTCTTTCCAAAAGGTCCTTTTTACCAAAATGTTCTCTCCAATTACCGAAAGGTATTATTTAATCAAAAACTGAAAACATAGTAACAAACCATTGGGCGTTACATTTAATGTTTGCTTTGGCCTTAAAAGTGCTTTAATGTAGTTATACATTATTGCAATTTGTTAAAGACAATAAATACTGATGTTTAGTCGAAATATCGCGTTTCTCTTCACCATGGACCATTTAACTAATTAACGAACACGTTTCGGTAACTAGAGAAGACCTTTAGCATTTTGCGAATTTCATTCGGTATTTATTTATAAGACCTTTTGGAAAGACCTTGCTACCAATTCATGTCTCGATGTCTCCTTCTAGTGCTTATTTGTGTGGGATGTTACTACTGCTGCTGTAGACAAGAATATTCAACTGTGATTGTAGGCGGAGGTAAATGACTATTGAATTGACTATTACAACCTTGCAAGAAAACCTAATTTTTCGTACTGGACTAACTGGACTCACTAAAATTTCCCCAGCAAAAAATTGCTCATAACGTGTTTAAAATTCGGTTTTGTTATACTTATTATGGTTTTGATAGTCAATCTAATATGACTGAGTTTGAGTTTTCCTTCAGTTTTGGTTAGCAGTAAGTAAGTTGTGGTGCAGGGGAATATTTTAGTGAGGCCGGGATTACCTTAATGACAAACAACCCCGAAAATTCAATTATGAAGTCGTATATGCATTTATAAAGCCAAAAGTTGTCAAATTTGAATAAAAATTGCAGGAGGCGGTTATGGAGGTTACCCTGTAGTGGGTGGTTATGGAGGTTACCCTGTAGTCGGTGGTTATGGGGGTTACCCTCCAGTCGGTGGTTATGCAGCTTACCCTCCTGGCGGGGGTTATGGAGGATATCCCCAGCAAGGTTATCCACCTCAACAAGGATATGCCCCTCAACAACAATATCAACAGAATCCAGTAGGACAAAGCACTGGACAAAGCACGGGACAAAGCACGGGACAAAGCAAGGGACAAAGCACGGGACAAAACAAAGGTAACTTTACGGAATAAAATGAAAGCATTTATTTGTGTCAATTAAAATTGAAAATGTATTCATTAAAATTAAAAGTCATTACATGTTCTATGATTTTGTTTGCCCTTCTCTACATCAGGTATGCCAGTGCCACAACAATCTTCAGAAAGTCTTTTGGAAACTCCAGACGCAGCCGCTACTTCCTAATTAAAAGTAACTACCCTGGAATGTAACATGGAGGTATAAAAATATAAAGCCAAAGATTCAACAGTATTCTTATGGAAGCATAAAAATATTTCTGCTATTCGCTGTAATGAAAGTTATTTAAAAGTCCTATTTTTGATGCAATGACTTATAATGTGAGTATATCACTCATAATCGGTAATAAATAAATAATTTATTGAGATATTAACTCAAACTTTAAAGAAACATGTTAAACTGCAGTTTAGTTAAGTAGATACATCTCCGATTATAAATAGCATACAGTACTAAAATTAATTTCCTCATTTATAAATTTGGCCTTAGTAGCTAATTCGGTTTTTACGGTACGACATTTTAAAGAGAAAGCAACGTAGGTGTTACGTAGCATAGTTTTTCAGACCTTTTAAGGTATTGCAAATTGAATTTCCCTTTGAAGCTTGTAAATGAAAGTAATGTATTTGTTCCGTACAGAGAGACATGCTGCAGTAAAGATGAGTGTAAGGTAAGTGAAGTTAATGTCTCTCTCTATGTCTTTTGTGATGTAATCGTCACGTTCTGTAACGAACATCTGAGTTGAGTATCTCTTATCCTTTAGGACTCTATCTATCTGCATTGTGAGTGTAATGCAATGTAGTAAGCATTTAGTTTTGGGGAATATCTCTTTTCCCTCTGGTTTTGGTTTCGCTTTCCTTTATTCCATTCTGCTCTGGTCATAGACCTTTTCCAAACTTTTTACGCATTTTCTCGTTCGTTTATCCCACTGCTTTGATATATACTTACGTACTTTCTCTCACTTCTCCACATTTGCTTTCACTTTAGTTTTTTTATCCAAGAGAGCCGATTTTCTCCGTCGCTCTGCTACACGCTTACGCTTTTGATGCAGAGAAAGAAAGCAGAGCGGAGTTCGTTAAGATCTCTCTTGGGTACCTTAGAACGCAATGCGCCACTGAGAATTTCGCCAAAAATTTTTGCAATGGACGACGTCAAAACATAAAAATGAAAAGTTGATTTGTCAAACCAACATTTTAATGATTTTTTCAATACTGGGGAGAATATTTGCTTAAAATAGTATAAATTTTTGCAATAACATGTGAAGCAATAGATGTATTAATTAAAGTACCCCAACGAGACTTAGAAAAAAATCAACTTATTGGATCCCCTTATAACATGGTACCAAATGTGTATCAATCGAAAGCACTAGTAAAGGGCTTTAAAAAAACACTAATTTCATTTTTCTACGGTGTCCCGTTCAAGAGCAATTCAAAAGTCCGATTTTCGGATTTTTCGGATACCATTGATTACTCTTGAACGGGACACCGTAGAAAAATGAAATTAGTGTTGTTTTAAAGCTCTTTACTAGTGCTTTCGATTGATACACATTTGGTACCATGTTATAACGGGATCCAATAAGTTGATTTTTTTCTAAGTCTCGTTGGGGTACTTTAATTAATACATCTATTGCAAAATTGCAAATACCTTTACACCAAAACACTACCTTTGTAAATTAAAATAAAATGAAATCATTTCCATATCAGGAAATATATTGAATGTGCTAAACTCAATTCAAATGTAAATGTTTTCAATTTTTGAATCTAAAATCTCAAAAATTTAGAGTTAAAGGTGTCCATACACTTTATACTTCAATTCGCTATAATATATGTTACACTTAATTTGCTAATTACTTGCAATTACCAGCTTTGTTCATCCAAGATACGTATATGTACCAAAATTTTGGCGAAATTATTAGCAGCGCCTCCTGTTTAAATGTAAGAAGGACGGATGTCTGTATCAGAGTGCTGTGCTATATCGTGTTATTTTGTTGTATTATGTTATATGCAGTGCTTTTTCTGCTTTCCCCGGATTTTCAGATTCTTACTTTCACTCTGTAAATAAAATAGTGTAAAAGAGAAAGCGAGTGATTCAAGCTATCCCATCTACATCCACTTCCACCCAGCCGGGAAATTTATCACCAAGTAGTATTTTGTCACTTAATAAATTAGATCAGTGAGATGTGATGAGAAAGGATGTGGTCCTGGAATGCAGCATTGAAAACTAAAGCACCAGCTTTATAATATATTAGCTTCCTACAACATTCCACCACAACAACGTACACAATAGCGAGTGGGAGTTGAAGCTGAGTACTTTTTCCAACTCACTCACGACTCACGATAACGTTAAGTAGTATCTTGTTACATTTCACATGTGCAATTTATGCAATGTGCATTTACTACATTACAAAATATGCAAGCATGCCGATTTTTTGTTAAAAAATATGATAAATTCCTGCAGATAATATATTTCTTGGCATATCCCGTGGTTTGCATTCTTTCGTTTCAATTGACATTTTATATTTAATGCTTTCTTCCGCATACCGCAACATGTTTGCAGTTGTGGAAAGGAAGATGGGCAAAATCATTTTTTGTATGAGCAGACAATATTTGTAAGTAACAGCATGCAAATATTTCAAACAATAGATCACTGTAGGTATCTGGATCACATACTTATTTAAAAAATATTACTCATCCTGTTTCCTCCCAATAACTTATACTTCTAGTGAATGCATCAATTTACTTTGCCGACAGAAATAAATTTTCTTGAAAAAGAAATGGAGAATGTAATCATTAGAAAAGCCTGGAGGAGTTTTAGAAGTTTGGTCAACATTGTCCTTTTACTTTTCATAAAATAAAATCCTACGTTATTGTAAAAGGGTTGATTACTCTAATACTAAATCCGTAACCTAAACCAATTTTAACTCAGTTAATAATTGTTTGTAGAAAGATGCTTGAAAATAAAAAAAAATCTATTTCATTTCTTGTATTATCTATACAGTATAATAAATTATTATGTAGATAGGTTGATACTTAATTTGCTACAAATATTCTACTAATTGTAAGTATGTATATACAATATAGTATTTAAAAGGAGTTTATTTGATTTTTTTATTTGATGATTGACACTTCATAGTCAATATTCATTTTATTGTTCCACAAAATTATTTCTATTTATAAATACTTTAGATTTAATATGGTTTATTATATTCATCACTACAATTCGTGTAAATTTTAATTAAATAACCGTTGTAAGAATCTCCGTTAACTTAAATCAATTTTTAAATAAGCATAACTGTTACTAAAATTTTTCGTTATATCAAATCTCTTGTAGGTATGTACAATACTTTGTATCCTATTAGACTATTTGTAATTTCCATTTTAGAGTTACGCACGCAAGTTTATTAATTTAATATGCGCTTACAACTTATATGCACTAATTACAGAAATAGAAGTAGTAGGCAAAATGTAACTAATTCTAAGAGCATAAATATAAGAAAATTAATTAATACCTTATGAATATCCCACTACATGTGCACTTACTACGATGCATACTATAATATGTACATAAATATATCAAAAAAACTTGTATTTTAACGATAAGTGTATTACAAATTGGCAAAGCTTTCTCCGTATATGTGTCTATAAGCAAATAATGATAAGGAAGCTTTATTTTGAAACATTAGGTTATAAACTATACAAAGTATTACATTAGTGACTGATGTTTCCATGTAATACACTTCTATCAATAAAAGCACCAATTCGGAATGTGAATGTACCTAAATCTATTTATTTTTGTCATACATAATAACAAGGTAAACTCACGATTCGAAGATATTCTCATTGAATTATATAGAAATTGCGTTATTCCATATAGCACGCCTTAAAAGAGCACAAAACGCACTTGTTAGTGGATAACATGTAGTAGAATTGTAGAGAAATTCACGTATAGAACTTTAGTGAAGCGAAAGGAATTCATTTTCGTTCTATATAACGCATTGTAATGTAAAGTAATGACATTTTCCGCCAATTGAACCAAATTCAATTCAAACCATTCTTACATAAATATATAAGTGAATGACTACATTTTGACGAGTAGAATATTTGCTCATTCAGATAAATTACCTTCTTATGGTTGTACTATATCTTAGAAACGTAAGTATGTCTACTTTATTACTTTTCTCGGAAATGGTATTACATCTTATTAAGTGGGAATGGTAATTTCCTTGACTCGATTCTTACATTAGTACATTCCATAGCTCAAGTTATTCATTATTGCCATAATAAAATTATCTAGATAACTTTTTACAAAAATTGTGGAGATAATTATATGGGTGAAAGTGATTGGTAAATTGGTATAATTTGCTACATACCTATATATTTTGATTGTGTGTACTTGTACTCTATTTAAATTGATATTATTTAGTTTGCATTACCGTTTCGAGGAATAATCATCAATATTCATAATCATGTTTTTCGTATGTACACAAGAACAAGTTTTCAAACCTAAACAAACATTGCAAAGTCAATAAATTGCTTTGATATATATTTCACCAAGGGACTTCCAAATGTTTTGTATTCTTATAAAAAATCCAACTCCAAGAAAAGAATAATCATTGAATTGGTTCACTACATTGCATTAATTCAAATTGTAAATATTAACCTACTAAATATCTGTAAATAGAATTAGATTAGAATATCATCACTTTGAATTAGAATTTGTCCCGACTCCGAGTTTTTATTACTGTAGCATTAAACATAAAGAACATTCAATAGTATTTAGCTCTCTCTCATTAATTATGCGCTCATTAATTACATATAAACGTGGTCTTATGCAAATATGCCTATTTATTTAGACTTGTGTATACTTTTATTAGTTTCCTTGTCATTAAGTATCACTCCTTGGAAAGGATTAAGATTAGGTGAATGATATACCTTATACGGAAATAAATATGCTGTTTGAAGCAAAAGACATAATAATATTGTATCAAGGAAATCAAATTAGAGAGGAGCAAATTGTATGACAGAAAAACATTGTTAAATAAGCACTGAGACATGAAATGTCTGACTGCTAACACATGAAACACCATAACAATTACAAATACAAACAGTATGTATAGTGTTCGGAAACAAGGGATTTTGTTCAGTTGACTCGAATTGGAATTGAAACAGACAAGAAAGAAAAGAAATGTCTACAACATTCACTCAGAATTCAAAGTAATGAACATTACAGGAGAAATGGACTGCTATACAGTCTGACATTATTACATGACATGTCTATGACAGTGATTTACTTACTCTCACTCATACAATTAGAATTTAGTTGGAAAAAAATTCCACTGCTTATTCTACACTCCCATTTAGGTATACATATAGGTAATACAGCTAAAAGACTATAACTACATAGTATCTGGTTTTATATACTTTATATAAAAGTAGTAAGATACTCCAGTTGCATGTACCCCTTGCTCGCTATAGGAAAATAAAGCAAGGCCAGGCCAGAGACCAAGAAAACTTAAGGCAACCCAAGACAGAGGAAGTAATAAAAAAGAAAGCATAATATTATCACACTACACGTCTATTTATCAACTCTCGGCTCAATCCAGCTTCAGTCCATCAACTTTATTGTACTAACGAGCCGAATTTTGCGAGAGGAGATTTAAAACCTGATAATTATAACATTAACGGAAAAGTAATTTCCTAGCGTGCGTGGGCTTAATGACTAATTACATGTTTCAAATATGGTATGTGGACGAATGCCTATTTAATTTGTTCAGTCAGGATATAATTTGCCACACTACACTACGGGTTTTAGTATACACAGTCAAAATATGAAATGAGAACGAAATATTACAACAAATATGAATGCGTAGATTGCTGAAAGTGTTGCGATGAAGCATTTAAAATTTTGCACCATTAAGTTCGCCGGATTTATCCTGTTGAATTGTAATGTCCCCTTTACAGGGTTAACCTACAGAACTGGGGCATGATAACTGATTAATTTTATTATTTTAAAAGATGAATTATTCGATTACTTGCAATACGATCATGTGAGTTATCGCGCAGAGGGATGGTCATACAGTCACAGACGACAGACAGAAAAAGAATTTCTATAAACATTGTTATACTCACGACGTTTATATCGAGACAAAATACCTGCAAAAATAATTTTTCCGTTAACATTAATTATAATTAATTAAAAATTCAGATATCATGGGTCTGAGATTCTGTCTGTATTTTTGTTCTATATAGTAACGCATAGTAATTTGCCAATAGCATTTCTACATATAATTTTGGGTGTCAATGAATCTGTGAACAGTGAATTCACTTCCTCCTCTCATACCACTAGGAATATGCGTGAATGAATTGTAAAAATAAAAATAGCTAAGCATAGTGAATGCCCCAAATTGTGAATGACTCTTTAAACTCTGTGCAACTGGGTGTGTAACAAGGCAAGGTCGTGTGGTGATATTGAAATATCGATACAGATATGCATATACTGTATACATAAAGAAATAAAGGATAGCAGCTGTGTTTTATGCGTCCTTAGAGAAATAAATGTTGGAAATTGATAAGAATGACTGCATTGTATTGCTTTCAATTGAGATTCATGGGAAAATACATTAAAGCCAGGCCAAAAACTATAGTAAGTAGCAAACCAAACCGTTTCATCACATCCCCCTCGTAAAAACTCTCCTAAAGAAGCAATAAACTATA
Source organism: Tomocerus mixtus (assembly GCA_034694165.1). Taxonomy (NCBI): domain Eukaryota; kingdom Metazoa; phylum Arthropoda; class Collembola; order Entomobryomorpha; family Tomoceridae; genus Tomocerus; species Tomocerus mixtus. The sequence continues at coordinate 1,789 of JAQFYC010002956.1, read as the reverse complement.
CAGATAGAATAATATTGTGGAAAGAGATACAGGGAAAGTCAAACATTAGCGTACACCAGATAACTATAATATGCATACATGCTGTAAACTTAATATTAGCATGTAGAATATCTTGGATTAATGTGGGTAATTCGATATCATGGGTAATTGGACCGCGTATAGGAAAAGTCTAGCTTTAAAGGACCTATAGTAATAATAATGTTTATAATAGCTGCTTAATCATGTCTAGCCGGATCGGAGTTACTCTTTCCTCTTTAGTTTCGTAAATCTGCATAGGGTGAGGCAAGAGATTATAATACTTGTACTACTGAGAGTCTATTGTGACCCTCGACAATGAATGAAAAGTCTTAATCATTAGAAATGGAAAATGAAGGCGGAATGTTGTGGGGACAAATAATTTGTCGCAATATGTACTGTGAATTTTGAGTATGTAATACTACGTAAGAATATATGTACAGATACATTGTTTCATTCTAGCTCATCAATCATGTATGAAATCAGTCCGCTGTGTTTTTTATTATGAAATATCATCAAAAAAATCAGGTATGAAAATACCTTATAGATTGACTTTGCATGTTTTTAAAAATGGATTCATTAACTGCTTTGTATACTTACGATTTCATAGTTGCATTGCATTTTGTATTGAACCATTTAGACCAACCTGTTTAATTCATGAAAAATTTAATTACTAATTAAAATGCACTAAGCGTCCATTGCAAATTGCAATGCACCAACCAAACCACTAAAATTTAATTTGGGCTATGATCTGACTTACTGATCCAATAATAATTATATTTATTTTTATTCAATCAGGTATAGCATTATATATCTTATGCTTTGCTTTGCTTTGCTATTCTTCTACTGCTAACAAAATGTATCGGAAACAGTGAAAACTTGTGTGTGTACTAAATATAAGTATATGTACATAGTTTTATGTACATATGCATTTACTGTATGTTTATATGTAAATAGTACTTAATTTTAATGAATGAATCTTTTAACCTTGTTTGTGTAAGAAAGCTTACGTATAGGTTCGTTTAGTAGCTACATATAAGGAAACTTCTACTGCATGCAATAAAAAGTGGTCACAGATGCAAGCGAAAGAGACTAATGGAATATATTAGCACTAAAGACACACCACAACATGGAGAACAAAATGGGAGCGTTGTCATTTCTAGTTTAAGTAGAATTTTTACTAAATCTTCATAAAATGTGAATTTTTCTACGAAATTGTATAAAAACGTGTACAGCACACCCTAAAATACCTAAATACATAGATTCTTGGCAGTTTAATCCAACATACTCTATTCTGGGTTGGTCTTATGATCTGGACTTAATATAATAGTCTTGTTGTATATAGGTTGCAGAGATTCGAAGTTTTATCTACAAAAATGTTTGATAACGTTAATGGGAATGAATTAAAATTGTCATTCCACATCAATATCCATTAGCGTTCTTTTGTTCGCTGACAAATACCTTGAACCGCGACATAGTTTATTGCGTTTTACAAAATGTACTTTCTGAAAGACTGCTTACCAATAATTGTGTAATACGTACTTACCTGATTTACGTTTCTGCATGGATAGCACAATTTCTAAGGTAAGCTACCTAAACTAATCCTGCTGGGACGGCAAATATATTCCTATTGTCTTATTAAGTATTGGAACAATACTTTATGTAAATGACCGTTCCGTCCGTCCGTCCGTCTGTCTGTCTGTCCGTCTGTCCGTCTGTCCGTCCGTTAGCGCCATAACTCCGGATGGACACAAAATGTTTCAATTATCTTTTT
>JAQFYC010002955.1:0-22789 GCA_034694165.1 Tomocerus mixtus | reverse complement strand
TATTGTTAATGTGTCATGTTCTATGGGCTAATTGCCCGAAGGGAATATCAATAAAACCTATCAATCAATCAATCAATACTAGTGTGATACTAATACTAGTATGTAAATGTATATCTAATTTATCAAGGACTTCAAATTTTTCAGAAGGATGGCAAAGCCGTTTCAGAGATAAAATCTAAAATGGTTACCACTAAACCTAAATCTTGCATGTGGAAATTCTTTAATGTACTTCTATGAGAACAAAACCGGACAGAAAATACTTTGCCAGGATTTTGGTCGGCAAGTTTCCAAATAAAAAGATCAGAACAGTTTGATACATCATAATAAGCTCAAAAAACTTGTAACAAAACAATGAAATTCTGTGAATGGATATCCACTCTGGTCCTTGCGGACTTGTTATAATTTTGTCTTTCATGACATGATTATTCAATTTTTAATTTATTTTTACTTTATGATCATACGAACTTAAATTTTATGCTTGCATTTGGCATTTACGCATCTCTGTATTACCTAATGTTAACTACATGAAAATAAACTAAAGAAGGAATTTATGCCAATTTGCGAAATTGGTCATGCCAATTAGGGGCGTGGGTTAGATGGCAAAAAGCGTATGCCGATTAAAGGGAGATTACTTTTAGATGCGAATCAATAAAAAAGTTGGAGCATTAACAATTTCTTTATTATTTATAAAGAACATCTTTGGAGAAGGCTTATAGTAATTTATTGTGGCATATTATTATAGCCTAGGAATAGCCTTATAAATATGTGTCCAGATGTGAACATAAGGATGGCGACTTCCTTTCAGAAAAGGGGAACCTGGGAAATGTGCAATGATTCTCATTCATATGCAAGTAGGAATTTAAATAAAAACATTTACATTTGCAGCTTTCAGCATATTTCTCCATATCTTCACCAGGTCGCTTTTGAAACATTGAGTCCCAATGAGCTTTCTCTTGATGATCCGCTATATGCACAAAGTATCAAAAGAACCACAGAATATTTGAGTTAATTAAATATACAATGCGACAGAGAAAGTCATTATCAAACTTTAATCGACTACTTGTATGTATACTATTAATACATATTACTATAGCGTATACTTATTTGTTTTGGAATTATACGTGAACACAAACCAGAGTAACCAGACAGATTCAACTCAAATGCATACATACTTAATTAGAGATACTTTCTAACAGATTTGAAATGCAAATGAAAAGCTTTGACTACTTATTAGAAAAGCTTGTTTCTTCCAGTAATGGAAAGTTTGAAAGAGACTTCATAGTAGTCTAGTAGTACTATGTATTACTTATTTCCTACTGAAAGAAGAGTGTGAATAGGTTTTATAGAGAAGTTTTTAACGAAGGTATATTTAATTTGCACTTCTCATCATTAGTAGAGGCAGAATTAAAATAAAATAGTTGTACATAGTATATCTGTATTCTGTAAGATAATAACTAAATAGAGTGATAAAGTAGACATGCTTTTCAGCTTACTGCAGTTAATCTCGTCCGATCCGTCAGGGCATTCTGGTTTCCCGTTGCAAATGGCAAATTGCGGAACACAAAGTGACGGATTCAAGGCGCATTCGAATTCCCCAAGGGGACAAAACGTTTTTTCCACAGCTTCTGACTGAGAATGTTTTGGTGAACAGGAAAACGTACGATCAATCAATAGTATCCACATACAAAGCAGTACTGCCCACCCTACAAAACAAGACAAATTGGCATTGGCTTAAGTAGTACGATTTCACACTGTAAAACCAAGATTGCATACTCAATGCCTAATATTACATCTATATACCTGTGCTGTGGATAACTATCAGTACTTAAAATGTAAATGTACGGATTATGTTGTCCAAGTGTCGAAATTATTTACGAAATGCTTTTAAGACAATAATGCTTATACAGATACGTACCACAAAATAAAAAGTGTGTTTTCAGGATAATGATCTCTACACTAGCAAAAATATTACTTTTCTGTCTTTTTACGTGAATACCTCGAAGGCTAACTATCAAAGTGAAAAATGCGTGCTGCCAACACAAATTTCTCAAATCATACACACACATGTGTGTATCATGAGATGTGCTTGGACAAAACTTGTGACAGCGTATCTTCCTATACCATTCCACTAATGACATTATTTATCAGAAAGATGAACATAAAATATATGTCCAATTATGTTTAAAGCACTTAGATAAATCAACATCTTTAGATTAGTTACTTTCTCCAGGCGGTGTACACCATTCAACGTCTGTAATACACTTTCTCCATGGAAAATAACAATATTTACTCTTATTGCTATTATGCTGAGGTCATAATATTATAATAACATAATTTTGACATACTCTCAAATAAATAGGAACACCCTCAGAAATTTTGGCGTAGCCAGTAGTTGTATGTGCATACGTATTTTGCAAGAGGCTTTCGGAAAAATAAAATTACCTTTACGCATATGTAAAATGAGGTTACTAAAATTCAACGTTTGTAAGGACGTGCTCTATTAAACGTTCTCTAGCCAAAAGTCTGGCCTGGGTTCTGAAGTGATTAATTAAAAATTGGAGAAATCATTAATACCTGCTGACTATAGATATATCAAAATTTCCCCTATTTGCCCTTAGAGTAATATCAATTAGGGTTTTAAAATGGCTTCTTAATTGGGTTCAAATTGGAATCACGGTAAAACCAAATCATAGGTAATTTACCTTGACTTGACGTGCCCGGCGAACCTTCAATGAATTGATTTAATAGAAAACACTTTCGTGGAGCTATATGTATTGTTTTACGGATCTAGTATATAGTAAGTGTCTATAATTTCGAAAGAAAATACTCCCTTTATAGAACTTACTCAAGTGTTGGTCACGGCATGGAAAATCCCACGCAATTTGGCTGATTGGTCTGGTGATGGCGTATAGTTAGGAGGTGTGACAATATTAATTTAAGCCTTTAGTAATAGTAGAATACAGAATATACTAGTAAATCAATTGATTAAATGCTATTGGCAAGATGTGACCAGTCAGGTGTTACTTACACTAATAATCAATGAGTTATTTAGGATTTAATGACGCTTCCATTCCATGTAATTTAGAAGTAATCTCTTTTAAGTGGCATGCCATTTCTGTAACGAGTTGCATTTCAGTGCTAATTGGAATTACAAGAATTGGTCTGAGCCTTTGATCATTTGGCGACTTTTGGAAGAACTCGCACATGTTTAATAGCTACATCGTAGAATATAGATGTGGTTTTCACATAAAGTTAGAAGACAAGTTAGCATGGTCCAGTAGCCTTAAAGAATTGCCAGAATGAGAACCACAACGCTGTATGCGTCAATTCTCTGTTCACTTTATTAGTCATCAGTATTAGCATTCTGCTTTTGCATAACGAATATTTCATGTATTACCTACTGCAATAGCTATATTATATAGTAGATACGTAATAGTATGCTTTACTTGTCAAACTAGACAAATAATTGTAAAATCATATTCATTTGAGACATCTTGGTGGGATCACTGTTATATCTTTGAACTTTGATCTGCTAATTCAACAAGCTACATAATATATACACTGCACTGCACTGTTCTTGGTAATACCGAAACCAATGGGTGTGCACAGTGCACTAGTGCACACGTGTCTTTGTAATGAATCATTGGTACTCGTACAATATTACTAATGAAGCGACATGACGTAATATGTAAGCAAAGTTTTGTAACTTTCATTGCTATAGAATGAAAATATTTGCAAAGTTTTGCTTACAGTAAATTCATAAAATTGTATTACAATTTACATGACATTGCTATAATAGGAGAATTTTATTTTACGATGACTACTTCCAGAAAAAGTTGTGCCAATAATTCAGTGCAGGTAGATTTAAGGCTTTCCCTGATTGATATTCATTAAAAAAGTGAAAGTTCCCTGGAATGCCCTTACACAAAACCCATGTGGCTTGTGTATATAGCTTTTGACCTACGATTTATTTTGACCTTTAATTAAATAAAGTTTCCAATTTCATTTAGGAAAATTACTGGACTATACGTCACATAAGCATCTAAATGCCCAATAGGAAAGAGCCACAAAATAAAACTATTCAAATGTTCCAGAATATGTAAAGTTGGTAGCAAAAGTTTGATCTTTTTAATGCAAAGTTGAAAGTTAATAGCTTGGAACCGGCAATACCCTAGAAAGTTTAAATGACAAAAAGGCAAATCGTGTCCTCTTAAAATGTTATTCATGTTCAGGCAAGTCAGCCCTTTTGGACGGCAATGTGTTGTGTAACAATTTAAAACAATTTTATGTAGCAAAAAACTTGTTTCTTTCAGTTTTAATGATTGGACATTGACAAAACGCTATAAATATTTATTAGATTAGGTAAATTGACAAAATAAAGTTACCACGTCAATTAGCATGAGCAGATTTCAATTGGAAACCCTAACTTTTATGTATTATCTATACAAATTTATGTAACTTAGCTAATACGCATAGAGCTACATATTATGTATATATGTACACATCATCCACACATAGTAGAATATTCACAGCTTTTATTGTTCTCATTCTGCAAGTTGACTCTTGAAACTAATATTCGTGATTTTAAGCTAATTTTCTATATTATTAAAGTAGAAACTGTGTTCCAGACAGGGTAATTTTCATGGAGTCATTATTTAGCCTTCAAAGCTGTAATTTAATTGCAAGTTACATATGAGCGCCTAACGCCTTCTCGAAGCATACCGCATTTCATGTATCCCTAAGTACTTATACAAGAATAATTATACAGACCTTTGGCTTCATACTATGCAGCAAACTAGATATTACAATAATGAGCTGCTCTGCTACATAAGTATTGCATCGCACAAGCACATGCAACCATTTTCTTTGATTAATGACTGTTTAAACATAGACAAAATACACAACAGTACAATGAAAGGGTTAGATCGTGCAGCCTGATTTAAGAGAACGCTTCATTAGTTCTTCTGTTCTAGTTATGACTACTCAAGTACATATATTACTCAACTTTCTCTTTAGCACAAAAGAAAATGTTAGTTAAGAGTAGGAAGGATGAATTCTCTTTCAATGTAATACAACAATGCAATGTGATGTTGAAGTTGAGTTGACTATGAGAATGGTTCTTGTAAAGCTAATGACTGCCTAAATATCAGTCTATCTTATGTAGTGTCAAGAGTCAGGGGAAGTTCTAAAAAGTAAAATCTAATCTTTGTACCTACAGGATAAAGACTGGGGCCCACGTACGCAAACAGTGTCCAGCTTAGTGGAAAAGCTTCATATTCCCATTCCATTCCACATATCGTATTTCAGACGCAGCCAAGGAGAAAAACAACTATACCTTAATACTTAGAGAAAGCTAAAGATTCTAAGACGGAGGAGAGCTGTCTGGACAAGCACCAAAATTCTTACTCATGACTCATGACCTTGTGAATGTACTGCAAAAGAATGAAATGGAGTCTCCGAATCTGATATTGTCGAAGCTATTTTCATTTCCATGCCACTAGTTATTCGATATTGTGTGAAATAGAATGCCGGGTCTTGGATCAAATCATTGTGTTGGTGTTGTAAATAGAAAGCCTACGGCAAGTATATTTTGTGAGTCGATTTCCGAGAATTGTGCCTAGACTATCTGGAAAAAATATGTAAGGTGAGCTAAATTGAACTGGAATATAATTTGACTCGTATTGACACAATAGTGAAATGAAGCCAAAACTACATTTCAGTTCAGTCTGACGAAATAAAAGTACAAAATCATGAATTTCGTCAGATTTTGCTTGAAACTTTGAGTGATCCTTGAGAATGAAGAAAACTGGCAATTAGGACTTTATTAATAAAAGTGTCAAAAGTAAAACAATTGGATTTTACACCTGCACCCTGCACTATGTCATTGCTAATTTGTTGAAAACGAGCATGGTAGAACAAAAGATTTCGTTTAGTAATAATATTCGTTGAATAGTAAATCCCAAGGAAGGAATCCCACTTCATCTACATATGAGTGGGATTCAATAGTCATTTTCTGAATGCTGTGGATGCATTATTACATTCCATTTCTTTTAAAGCTAAGCAAAATATCATTTCTTACTTCATAGTACACTTACATTTCAAACAAAAAGAATTTGATTAAAATTGGGCTTCAAACAACTACAGGCCTTAGCAAATAACTCTTGTTTTATTTTATTCTTCAAACAAAGCCTCTGTGTGTACCATCTTATTATTCTCAGACAACCCAGTTGGTATGCATACAATACATTACAATGGCCTTCTCAGGGTGCACTTGCAAGAAATTTTTTATATGATTGAATAAAATGGACAAAAAAGAGTGGTATTGCATTCCACATGTTCATCGATATTTCTTCCAATACTTGAAATATGTACAATTGGCTATATCAATTTTCTTCAATACTAAAACAGTGTTTCTGAAGTTGACACATAGTAACTATACATGAAATTTTTGCTGACAAGATATTTTAACCAACGGAGATCAGTGTAGACGAAACATTGCCCAAATAAACAGAAATAGGTAGGTTATCTACATGTAATACCGAATTTTGATCTTCGTTAAATCCGTCTTAGGATAGCAAAACCTGGCAATTGGTAATCGCTTCTTAAGTGAAAGCGTATGTTTTAATATTGGTTTTGTCAAGACAGCGCATTAAATCTACCAGCATATCATAAGCACACAGACTTCATGGTTTTGAATGCAAACAATAGTTATGTGCTCTGTAGAAGACAGGGTACATATTATACATACTACGTATATTATGCGTATACTTTACAGAATCGTGTTACTACAAATGCAGTATATTTGCACCACACTCACAAATATTGGTGTGATGCAAGTACATTTATGTAAACAGTTTTCACAAAAATTGGAAGCTCTATAATATCGTATACTATGAAATGAGTAATTTTATTTTTGAAAACGTTCGTGTCCTATATCCTTATAAAGTAGGAAATACTATGCGTATGTAAGCTTTTTTCTGTAATCTTTTAAGGAAATGTACATTACATTGCATTGAGCGTAATAACTATTTTCACACCAACTGAACCACCAAAAGAATGCATGCCTGCTTAATATACAGAATCGTCACGAATAAATGGACGTAACAACGAGATGGATTATCGTTGAAATAGGGTACATTAAAAGTATCTGAAAGTTTTAAATTGGGTTTCAATACAAAAAGAGAAAGCAAAGTAATCCATGTTTACTTGGAGTTTTAATGTATTTACTAGATATTACCTATATATCTCAAGGATTTAAAATCCTAAACAGTGAGGTGTGGTGTAATATAATATTCCTGCGATTCTTGTGGAAAGGAAATGATTATGCATCAACTAGGTCGAGTTTCATTCAATTCTACGCAAATAGTATTTAAGATCAACGAGGAGGGTAAAAAGAGACGGACTCCTTACCTGTTACAACTGATCTCGACAGTTTCATTTTTCTAACGAGATTTAACAAACTTTCTTCTGACATTTTTATAAGTAAGTATTCAATAAAACTTTGAAATTACACACATTATTCAGTTAAAGTGAAGCATAAATGACACTCAACCAATGTAGGTAGCATCGTGCATAGTAGTAGTTCACCAACTCAAACATTGTAAGCCTTGTTTATTTCTAAAAACACTTCTATACCTAGAATACGAACTGTTGTGCCTTGATAACAGAAACCAGAAACGTAGATCTATGAGAGACACAATCGAAAAGAAACAGAGGAATGGTATGTACTTCTATGTACAGGAACACTGAAGATATTTATTTATTAGGTGCGTGGGTATATAGGTATACAAAGGTATGCTATGTTCTTTTGTTTTCTCTAAAAATGTTCAAAACTAGATTTCAGAATAGTTAAAGTGGATTCTCAAAAGTTCTTCAAAAGAAGACACACATTTTCTTTGTTTTTTGTTTGTAGTGTGGTGTGAGTGTGAAATCTTAAGTCGCTGATGTGATGTGATGCACGTCCTTTACCCAAGGCTTAGTACGTTGAAGCTATGGTTTGTATTGTACCCGAGAGCAAATAATATCCTGTCTTCTCTTGTCTCAACTTTTTAGTTAGATCTTTTTGCTTGGACTACAATTCAGCTACTATGCGTATTGTAGCTTTTAAACGCAAAGGAAAGGAAGGGAAAGTTTACACTTTTGCTCCTCTTCTCTTGAGTGACTTTCTCCTACTGCCAACTGCAAAGTTCGACTGAGTGAGTCGACAAATAAGTTTAAACGCGATTCCGTGTTAGCTTAGCCCTTCTCGCGAAGCTCAACTTGGCTTACCTCTCTTTCAAGATGTTATGTAACGTTGGACTTGTAGTAACACGATGTTGGTAGAGGCACTTCCGATTCCACAGAAAGGATCAAATGAGACTTTTCACGTAATTCCGTTTCATCGTAGAAATATGATTTTTGCATTCGTAAGATTCCTTCAGATTTTCCTGCATATTATTCTACACTCATCCATGCATCAGTGAACTTTATGTAATGCAAATTGAATGGTAACGTTATTTGAGGTAACATTATTTGACATTTTCATTTTGTATTCAATCTATGTCATTTTCAATGTGGAATGATATAACTATCTATTTAGCTTTCAATTTTTCATTCCAGATATGATAAAAATATTTTACTTTACTTTAAGGTTATTTTAATACCTTAAGAAAATGGACTCGGAAATACTCCTGGTTGAAAATTCCAGGTTATGAAAATTATTTCATATGTTAGGGGGTAGGCATTTGCTGTTTTAACAGAATTGGCACGTAATTGTATATACGAGTACACAGCTAACTAACTACACATGTTACAGATAAGTATATGTGCTATACAGCTGTATACACCCTAATGCATATTAGGTTTGCAAATAACTGTAAGCAAACTTGAGTTTCTACATGCATATTATGTAGTTGTGACACCTGCACCTCCCAACTAAAGATTATTACAGATAACTATACTTACAAATAAACATGTGCCATCTTTAGTTCATCTTTAGAAAAGTATGCCAAATAAGGAAACATGGACATACCATTTAGCATTTTATTTACATTAACATTGCGTACCTCAATACATAATACTTACATGATAACTATGTCAATATGAATGATTGTCTGTTAAAGCTATCCACCCCGATGAATGCACTACCTACAAGTAGCAGACACAACAGGTATATACTACAATATATGACAGATGTCCTGTGTGCCCATAGTATATTTGCAATTGGAAAGTAAAAAAGGAACAAGTATAAAAAGGTAAGATATTGACAATTCGGAATCCTCAATATGAAGACTACCTAGGACGAAATAATATATATTAGTATAACCTGTAGACCCAAGACCATAATTCTCAGATGCTCCAATGATAGAGTAGAATTTAGTCCAAAGATAAACTCCAAAAAACTACTTTCTCCGTCACTCCATATTCGAATGACATTTTTCCTTCGACACTAAGCTGAAATGTTAGACTATGTATCAATTTTTGTAAAAGTATGGGTAAATGCAATTACATATTATGGGATAATGACGATGACTATTACAAGCAAAGAGCTAGTCGGGAATACCAGTACATAGACCATAATAGACAACTATGAGCAAATAAAATGTTTTCTTCCAAATTAGAAAATATTTTCTGAATGCAAGGAAATTATGGAGAATGAGCATATTATGAAATAAATAAAATGTTGCCCATGTTAGAATATTTTAAGTTAAGAGTGAATAAGTATGTATCTAATAATTAATCCATTTGCTTGTTGACCACTAAATTAAAACCCAAATGTGTGTGGAGTGATGTTGATATATACAATACGAGAATACGACGTATTGGTATACAAAGATATCAACCCACACAAGTAAATGATAAATACAACGATGAAGATGAAACCCATAATAACTTTAGCATATTATGAAGATTATCAGATACACTATAGCATATTGTGGGGAAAGTATGAGTGGAATGTGTGGAAGGGTAGATTTTTGAGCTTTGTCAAATAATTTTGACTTCCGAATCTAAATCATATCATGAACATATTTCAAATAATATGTAACTACTATAAATAATCATTCTTTATATTCTTCTACTTAACCGAACAACTTTTTTCATATATTTTATACTATTTGTACCATGCAAATAGAAACGCATGCATTCCTACTACATATTTATGCAATTACAGTATATGTACCACCCACAGGAGACACTGTTTCAGTCGGAACGACACATGCACCGGTAAGCGAAGTAAAATTTTATTTAGATTTGATTGAGAGTGAAAGAGAAGACAATAAAGATATATACCGTATACTATGTACCTATAGGTATGTAAGTTTTAGTGGATCATCTCATATATACTCTCCTAGCGAGAGGAAAATTGTTTGTAACGTGATTAATGTGCGACACTGTTTGCGGTGAGTGTTATATGATCCGATTTTGTATGTAAAAATTGTGACCAGAAAAATAATACATCTCCGTGAGTTGAGAATTTTAAACTACAAATTCCATTGATTTTAGTATACCACAAATGCTATGTAATGTCGAATCAGTTGCACATTTGCGTTAGCATTTTTCTTTTCAGACATAAATGTAATGTTCGTTTATATAATTAATAATTATTATAAATACTAAGTTTTACTTATTACTGTCTTAAGAAGACAATCTTCGTTGCCTATTTAATAATTCCCCTATTGTAAACATTCTTTAGTACATTCGATGTATAGGTACCTACTGCATTAAATACTGGATGCCACTAGTAGTACATACTACAATCAAATTATTCACATTTGATAATTAACGCAATGAACTCGTCCCTACAGTTGATAGTCTACAGTCTACACGAAGTGCGTTAGTAACTAAAAATTCTGCCTGCGTACAAAAATATTAAGTTAACATGAAATAAAAAATGACAATCAATCCACAGTTTTCTTTTGTCATGACATATAAGTAATTGTACACTTATGATAATTTATTTTTTTGGAAAGGAAAACTGTTACATGCGCTAATTTAATTATGTACAAATATGAACAAATAGGATTTTTTAGCTTTAAATCGATAGAAAATATTTTTTGAATGTAAGGAATTAATGGAAAAGAAAGTATTTGTGTACATTTCTATTAAATAAATATTAAACGTGTTACGTAGTTTCAGGTATATTAATAATAATTTTCTTGTTGACCATTAAAACCCACGTCTGTAGATATGATATATAAGCTAATTTGTAAGGCATGGTTTTTCGACTTTGTTGAAAGGAATCACGCACAAAGTAGCACAAACAAAATACGTTTCAATGTTTACATAATTAATCACTTTAAGATTTCAAAGTACCCAAAAGTAAAGGATAAATACGAAGACGACAACAAATCCCGCAGCAGCTTTAGCATACGCAGACCGTAAATTTAAGTATGTAGCATCTTTCTTGTATTTTTGTGAAAGGATAGATAAGTTTTGAGCTTTGTGATCTAATTCTGATAATACGGCCCCGCGATTAATTACATCATCTATATTCTGAACCATAATGCGCTGTACATCCTGTAACTCGGTGTTAAGGGCTGTTAAATTACGACGGCTTCGAGAGTCTAATGCATTTTTTCTTGCCTTTTGTATGTACGTATCTGAAACAATAGGAAAATAATTGTTGTAAAAGCGAAACAAAGTTTAAATAAATCTGTCAATTTAATATCTATTTATTATTTTTTACCAAATTCAATGAAGCAATAAGGTCTAGTCACAGTCTGTATTTTCTTCCCAAATTGTGTCGTGAATTCCAGAGCCAAATCCTCCAAGTAACCAAAGGCAAGTCTTTTAGAAAAGGTTTTTTCGCTCAAACTCAGGTACACCACATCGCTTTCTATTAGATAACTAAATCAAAGAGAGTAATAGTAATAATGTAGTTAGATGCTTGTAAGCGCAATTTAAATGGCCCATTTATTCTTTCTACACTAACGGTAATTAATGTAAGTAAATTACTTACTGAAACATGTAGTTTCCGGTTTCAATAGAACATCTTGGTGGACTGGTTGCATTCAAGCGCCGGAAGAGCATTTTGGCTTGTTGTTGGTATTCCATAAAACTTCTTTCATACTGAATAAAAAATATTAAAAGAATATGGTTATATTTCGTATACGTAGCTAGTTAAACTACTTTCCAAAATTTAACTTTGTAATTCGTAAAGCTACTTACATCTTCATCATTTTGCATAGATGCAGCCAATGGCATGGAATCCCTCAATCTGGTTATCATAGTTAGCAGCACCATTGTGGCGTTAATTGGTTAATTAAATACGCTTCTGTAAATTAGAAATAAAACACAACATTACTAAAATTCCGCACATTATTAGTCGCAATCACCATTCGCAAATCCTATCCGCAACAAAAATATTCAAAAAAATGCTTTACCAGTCGAGTAAAATATTCTCCGAAAGAATGAAAACTTCCAGCTAGGTTTCCAACAGATGTTTTGACACTTAAACCTTATATTTAATTGACTTTTAATACTTTAAATATGAAATACCGACCGGGTAATGTGCATCATCTGTTTGACTTTCGTTTGTGCAGGTAATTGTCATATACCGAAGAGGTTTTAGTGATTAGTTTTAGAGTAAAATCAGCAAAAGACACGTCACACATACAGAGTACACGTTTGTTAAGTTTAGTTGTTGGTCCCGTGTGTGGAATATAAGAAGGAATTAGTATGAAATGGATATAAGAATAACTTTCTATTCTATTGTTCATATTAGAATGTTTTATATTATAACGTACAGTTAACGTACGTATCACATATATGTATAACGAAGATTTAGCAGTTATAACCTATCCATGTTTATGCGTTGGTTTATATACGTGTGTGTATTGGATGCACGGAAGTCAGCTGCTTTTGCGCTACAATACGTAACTTTTACCGCGAGAAGGAATATTTAGAGATTATTGCTGCTTTAGAGTTTCAACTTTTCCTCATTGTAGCTTGCAAAAAACAATTATTTTTTGTCAAGATTTTTAAAAATTACACTCCTAAGGCAAAGGGTCATCGTCATCATTATATTAGGTAAAAGTTGAAGAAAGTTTTGGCTAGCCAAGGCTTGTATTACATTTAGGCCAGGTAAGTTTAGCTTTAAATGTTAATTCAAAATAATAATTCTATTTTTTGTCATTTAACTTACTTTTTGATTGCTAAACGTTTAGCATCTGGCAGTCTGTCTGAATTAACATGTCCTATTTTCATTTTAATTTAGTTTTGCTAGCAAGTACAATACAACGAAAGTTCTGAACCAACATAAGTTTGTTGCTGGGAACATATTTGTTGCGTACCTTCAACCTAGACTGAAGACCAACTTGCTGGTTGCTGGACAATCATTTGGATGCTGGAGAATCAAGAATCATTCTCACTCTTGAGGAGGTCAGAAGTTGTAAGTTTTGTCTTCAGGACTTACCCGAATTACTGTACTATTGGAAAAAGAAACATCTTACAATTGAGAAATTAAAATGAATCCTCTGACGTAAGTTTTAATTGGTATTTTTGCTTAAAATCTGTTTGGGTTGAGCGTGGTAATACAAAAATGTGCAAAAAACATGCTTGCTCATATAGGTAGTATAATTGGGATTTGGAGAAAGTAGTGAAAGCACATATTGTACTTTCGCCGCATATTAGCAGCTTGCTACATTGCTAGCTAATTAAGTGCGCTTCCAAGGTAGTAACAGTAAGTAGCAGTGAATATGTGAAAAGGGAATGATAAAAGATGACGACAAGCTTAGTTGTAATGTTATGTAATGTAGTTCTGATCTGATGTGGTTCCATAGTACAAAAATATGAAGTGTACATAATACTTTATTTATCTGCATCTGTCTGAGCACAGTAATTAGGAGAATTTGATTGAGTGAGACAGTTGAAAAAGAACAGAAAGAAGAGTTAGTTACATAGCACAATTTTAAATACGAACAAGGAAAATATAATTCCACAAATTTGCACTATTCCAATAATTACAGCAAATATTAGCAACGTGTTAACAATTTCATTAGATATTTTATTGTAACATCCATTTTCCTCCCCTATGTATGCATTGACAGTTGTAGGAGATTTTGTACAAGATTTGTCATTAGCAATCTCCCAAAGGTGAATCTTATCATCTGTGTACTTTTGTAAAATATCGGGTAAAGTTTCGTTGAATTTACAGCAGCTTGCTGGGATGACCACACTTGTCCTGTGCTTAAAGCTGTTGTAAATCTCGGCAAATTCTGTATGGTCATTGATTCCGCAACATTTATGAATGATCATTATTAAGTCCATTGTGTAAGTTAGATCATTTGGTGTTTCTTTAAATGGCTCGTAATCTTTTTGAAGAGATTTTGTTAACAATGTTCGTAAATCTGGTTTATAAGCAAAGTATAACGAGATTGAAATTATCTCCACGATAAAAATTGAACTTAAAAGTAGTCCATAAGTTAAGAGTAAACAACGCGAATCTCTAATTGCTCCACAATATCCAATAAAACTTAGTGAGAAGGCTACAACCCCAAACCCAATCAAAAGATAGCTTATAGGATCGGACGACACTGGTGATGGTGGTCCTGATTGTGGTCCAGAGGCCTGATCATTTTTGCCGTGTTCAAAATGTGCAGAAACTCTAACTAGAATTTCTACACCAGACGTATTGGTCATGTACCACAACCCTAACCCTATTGCACTAATTCCTATTAGGAGAAATGCAACGTTAGTAATGCAAAATGAAATTTTTATAAAACTCATTGTAAACTGTAAACTATTAGTTCTAGCCAAATTAGACGGATCTCCAATTTTCTTTCGTCCACAGTATTTGACAGTATACCCACAGTTTTGGTACTTAGGTTTAAAAAGATTGTTGAAATACTTGCATACTTGCCTAAACTAGAACACAACTTTAGTGATAATGAGTGATTGTTTTAATGGATAATGTTTTATGTAGGTCATTACTCGTTCCTTTATTTCCTTGGGGCTGGTTTGGCGTGGTCATATTAGTATGAATTATAGGAAGCAGGAAAAGGAACTGCTACTGACCGTTTATTTTTTATTAAATTAAATAAGTTTACATTATGATTACATTTATTTTGTATGCATAAACTTTCATTGGTATATGAGCATGAATAATCACTCTTGAGCAATTTCTACATAATAAAATATTCTGAACAATGTAGTTAGGAAAATACATAGGGACTTTAGTGTAGTTACTTGCAAGCAAAGCTGAACAACTTGTGACAGGAATAAATAGAGTCTTTCCTTATTGTGTGGTGACTCTGGTGACTGTACATTGTACGAGTACATCCTATAAACTATTGCTAAATGCTAAATAAATTATCGTTAATTAATTAGTTAATCCATTGATTCATCTTATGTTTCAGAAATACAAGGAACATTACCAAGCTTAGTGAAAGAGAACTAAAATTTAATGACGGGAAAACATCTTGGCACGATGAGTATCGAGATTCTGCTTGGATTTTTATTGGAGGGCTACCTTATGACCTTACAGAAGGAGACATATTAGCCGTGTTTTCTCAGTATGGAGAGATCGTTAATTTAAACCTTTGTCGTGATAAGCTTACTGGGAAATCCAAAGGCTTTGCTTTTATATGCTTTGAAGATCAGCGTTCGACCATCCTAACTGTTGATAATCTCAATGCGATCAAGGTACACATAGCAAACAATAAATGCCATATGCAAAAAGTTGTAATTATTCATCTTAGTGGATTGTATGTTGTATACTTAATTGTAAATGTGTTTTTGCAGCTATTAGGCAGAACGATAAGAGTGGATCATGTCAAAGACTACAAACCACCGAAGGATTCAGACAAATTGGATGATATTACAAGAACTCTTATGTCCCAAGGATGTGCACCGGATGTGGCACTATCTGGTATTTATGATGCTGAACCCGAACATTCTGACGAAGAAGTTTTACCTTATCAACCCCCAAGACAACAACTTTTACAAATAAAGAATGAACCTAGTAGTTCTACAATGCTAAGTAACGTTCGAGTAAAATCAGAAGATAACTCTGAGCAAAAACTTAATAGAGTATCAAAGAAGAGTAAGAAGATTAAGAAGAAGAAAGAGAAGAAATCAAAATCGAAAAAGGAAAAGAAGAGGCGAAAGCATAAAAGGAAATCAAGCAGTAGTGAAAGCAGTAGCGACTCTGATTCATCGTCTTCAGGATCTAGGAGAGAAAGTGAATCAAGAAAATATCGTAGATAGATATTAGATATTATGTAGACTACAAAAATGTATTGATTGTAGACGGAGGAAGGGATTTATTTTTTGTTAATGAACGTAAACCACAAATAATGTAATTTTACTGTCATTCTTCTAGGACTATGTACATGTACATATATCATATGAACCGAACTTGGACCCGAACAATTCTAATTCTGTACATATTTATGTTTTCCATTTCTATAAACATCTTGTTCGTATCTGTAGAAAAACATTTAATTTAATGTAATAGTATAATATACCTATATGAGCCTATCCACCAATTATGTACTTAACGAGAAATTAAATGATTGCATTTTCAAAAATTGTCTATATTAAACGATTTTCATTTCTTTCTTGCTGTATGAATTAGTAGGTAATTAATTTCAGTGGTAAAATATTCAGTCCGCATATTACATAATCATCTGTTTTTTCGTTAGTCTTAAAAATATTTGCAAACCTGAATACTGTGTCTTTGTGACATCTTTTCAATGTGAAACGCAGTGTACCTAGGTACATTAATAAATGCAATATTTTCTCTTAACGAATACGTAAGGTAAACTTTAAAATTTTATAGTAATAGATACGTCTATTTCACTTTCTGCAATTTTGCAATTTCCATGTGCACGTACATGCATACATCCCTTTTGTTTTCGCGATCCTCCCTTAGCAGAGCTCTCAAATAAAAATTAACAATTGTGAAAGTGCGGACTTATAAACAGCATGCATTACATTGACATAATATCTCATAATAGTGAATAGGTATCTTTGACTAATTATTGAACTGCGCATATATGCATCATCAGTCAGTTTCAATTCAATTCACGTTTATAATCATTTCTTGCTCGAGCAAAGACTTTCTACTTTCTATTCCTAACTGACTTTCCTAATGATGCTGTTTCAACTTTCCCATTCACAGAACAGATTCTGAGTTTTGTTTTGGTTGAGTGGCCGGGTTTGGTATTTTGGCGCTACTTCTGTTTCATTTAAAGAGTAGAGTACTTCGGGAGAGACTTCATCGAATTACTGAACCTTACTTAGTTACTGCAAGTTACGACGATATAATTTTCCAAACTAATAAACCTTCCTGTGTCCGATCGTCTCTCGTCACATAAAAAAACGGCAAGTTACTGGATTCATAAATAAAGCAAGTTTTTTTTTCATACTTTTATAGTAATTCTGGTCATATTTTATAATAATATGCTCTATTTAGGCATTAGGAGCTAAATGCATTATAATAATAGATTCACCGTCTCAACAAGACTAATTATGATTGGTAATTTATGATGTTTTTTTGTTCCTCTATAATTTACTAATATTCTAATATTCATTACAGGTTCGAGGTTACCAACTGACGAGTTTTACTCTGCGCTGTCACTTCTTTTTTAATGCAACGACAAAGACATGCTTTTCATATCAAGATTATGCTGCAGTTGTGCAATTGCAAGGAAATTGCGTAAGAACATTTTTCCGATTTCTATATCTGATATTATTTGTTCGAAAGATTTATAAAGGCTGAAGGCAACCTTACGTTATATTAGACAAAGATATCGTACTACCTACATTATAATATATGTGTAAAAATATGGCCATGGAGTTAAGAAGCACAAATAAATTGTACCGAAACAATAAGCATCAGTATATACTAATTAATAGTTATAGTATAGTGTACTTATTTATTTTTAGGTATCCGGCCAGTTGCCCTTAAGATTGTATCTTCTATGTCTACGGCTACGGAAACCAGCAGTAGCTTTGCACATGCTTCTGAAGATTCAGAAAACAACAAAAATGAAAAGTTTTCAGATGCAGATAGATTAGATGATGAATTCGTTAATTCTGTTATGACAAGTTCACTAAAGTATGTGAATGCACATGGCTGGAGCATGGATGCTATAATTGCTGGTAAAACATTAAAAGATTAAAGTTATTTACATCTAGATTGCCAAAATAAAGAACCATTTTCATTTATTGTTCTCGTTATTTGGTATAGGAGCATCGGAAATCGCCAAACAAGACCAAAGTATTGCAACAGTCGAACTAGCTACTTCGATGTTTTCAGAAGACGATCTAGTTAGGTTTTTTATTAACAAAAGTAACGGGGAACTAGAAGCTTTTTTGGTTGACAATAAAGTCAGTTTTCATGGCGCCTTGGAATATCGGTTACATAAGGTAGTTCCTTATTCAGAAAGATATAGCGAAGCTATCGCTTTGTCAACTCAGCCAAAAAATATCGCCGAGTCTCTCCGACAGCTGCAAGAAATTGCTGACTCCATTGCTCATTACGCACTTTCAGACAAATCCACTGATGTAATTTAAAGAATTTAACAATCTTAAGCAAAATAATACAGTAATATCGTACATTATGAAGTGTAGGTATTTATATTTCTTTAATAAAGCAAGTTTTAATTGAACGTATTTATTAATTACAGATAAGCTGGTATGCCAAGCGATTAGGCCTAGCATCAATTTACGCCTCTACGGAACTATGTCTGGTCCAAGACAAATCTGCAGATTTTGTTGACACTTGGTCTTTCCTCAGAAGGCGTTGTCAGGATTTTGAAAATATGAAACTACATACCGGATCTCAAAATATGTCTTCACCTCTTCCTGAGTTAATTACAGCAGGTGTAACGACAATATTAAATATATTACAAAGAAATCCACGAAGATAATTCAGTAAGAGTTGTGATTTGTAATAAATATATAGTCTGCCTTTTATTTTCCCTGAAACGGACCTCCGGAAAGTTCCTAACTACCCGGGACCGGAAAATTGCAATTTTTGGTTTATTAATCTATCGTTATACGTGTTATTTAATGAGAACAAGTAAACTACATATAAAATTCTGTCCGAGATATACTTCATTTTCTTTATTTGTGGTTCAATTTTAATAATACAGTTCAATTATACATGCTTCCCGCTTGGTCCCGGGCTGTCCACCTTTCTGCCTGGGACCGACGGTCCGAACTTTCCGGAGGTCTGCCTGAAATGACGAACACTGTAGTTTTACTAGACGTGAGCTGCCAGTAAGATAGTTCAAATACTTATAATAAGGTTGTATACATCTCATAATTCATTGTACATAATTCAATTTTGCTTTCGCAAATATAAAATACTTACAATTAGATTGCATGTCACAAGAAACCCAGAACCAACTTTTCCTACTCATTTACAACACTAAAATTAAGAAGCTAACAATGTACAAAGTTTTTGTAAGTAAGAAAAACCCATTTTGTTCTCTTCATATTTTGATTTAATAGAAGTAGGATTCATTCGTATTATTTCCCATGAAGTTCTGAGTTGAATGATGGTCTTCTGTTTCATTTTCGTCTTCATCGTTTTGCCTACTTCCGGCATTTTCATGCCCAATAATTTGCTCGATGCTGACATGGTTAAGATTCATAATTGCAACTTCAACACTTTTAGAGAATTCCGGTCCCATATGAATGACTTCAGGCAAATGATCTTCAGGGTCCTGCTGCTGGTCCCGAACGCGGCTTGAATACAGAACTGAAGAAGTTCCCTGTAAGTCCCCATGCATAGTATCTTCATTTTCTTCATGTTGATGTTCAGGAAGAGAGCATGTAGACTGCAGCATACCAAATGTAACTATACTTGCCCCTGGAATATTAACTGCAGATGAGGATACATTTAGGTTAAGGGTCCTCTGAGACTGAGGCGGAGTTGTTATAGTAGAATTGGTGTCAACAATAGTAGATGAGTTATGATGATGACTGTGACTAGGCTGCTGAGAAACCTGACTAGCATTACAATAAGTAATAATTGCTGGCGATATTTCGTTTTCGTTATGGACAGGTACAGTTGACCTTTCCATTGTCGGAGAAGTATTAATACGATTTTTTTGGTGAACCTTATTGTGAACTCTAAGGGTATTTGATTGAGTAAAACATTTGCAGCAAATGTCACATTTATACGGCTTTTCACCAGTGTGGACCCGTAGGTGCATAACTAAATGACTTTTCAAATTAAAGGATTTAGGGCATACGTTGCATGAATAAGGCTTCTCTCCTGTGTGAGTTCTTTCGTGGGCAGACACATCCTTGGGAAGAAGAAATAACTTTCCACAGTAGCCACATTGGTGCTTCTTGACGCCAGTGTGGATCAGTCTGTGAGTTGTTAAATGATATTTTCGCCGAAAACATTTTCCGCAATCAGGACAAGCATGAGGCTTCAAATTTTTATGAATAAGTTTATGCTGACGGAGACCACTTAAGTCTTTAAGATTTTTTCCACAAATATCACAAGCAATGGATATGCACAGATGGTCATGTCCCGTTAAATCCGGTGTTTGTTTTTCGTTTCTCGGACGGCCCCGTTTTGGGACACTCACTAAAATATACATAACAGAGAAAAACAGTTTTTTAGGTATTTGAATACACTTAATCCATAAAAACATTTTCTGATTTCAAGTTTACACCATCAATATTCACACAATTTCTTGCACAATTCAATTACATTATATATCCCTAACAAATAGGATTAGATTGACCCTTCAATAAATTATATTCATTTACCTTCACTGACAGACGCTGCTACATCTGTATGTACGTTTTCTGTTAACATTCAGAATAAGAATATTACAATTACGAAGCTACAAAAACATAGAATTTAAGATTGACGAATTGGCTATTTGTAGATATCAATACACACCGACAAACAGTTCTAGTTCTATTCTAACTATAAGTTAAACCTTGGGCCGAAGAAATGGCAACTCCGTTTGATTGTACATCATTGCCGTAATTGTGCATCTTCTTTTTCAAACCATATTTTGGTATTTTGTAGTTCGATGAAATAGCTTTTTTACTGTATTCGTTCGTTGTGATACGACTCGTATCACAACTTTTGGAAATTAAGGAAGAAATGTTTTCGGTCAACTCTTCTATTTCTTCATTCTCCTGCATGTGTTTGATAAGAATACTTCTTTTATCAGTTAAACGTACACCTAAAAATTAATAAATGGGCCATTAGCATGCAAACCGAAGCTTGGAGTAAAGTACTACTGCTGAACAAATGCATATGATATCAAAAAAGTAGCCAAAATAATATTGAAAACTGTCGCTATAATATTATGATTTTTAAAATATTTAAAGTAAGCAAAACTTTCTTGATACATGTTAAATTAGGTCATAATAGTACCAAATTGTGCTAAAATCCAGTCAGATATAATGTTGAGATTTGCATGTAAATCAGTTAATTCCTTTCCAAATACGTTAATCCTATTCTGACATGTTCTAACTTCATCAGCTAGTTTCAATAGTTTATCATTTAGTGTTCCCTTCACATCCCTTTTACGAGTCTTCATTTTTTCCACAAATAAATCTGAAAACAAAAGTACTTTTATTATACTGTCACTGCCATACTATCATTATATTGTACTGTTTTAGTTTTAAATGTCTTAACACATTATCAATATGTAGTAAAAAAGCACATTATTGTATCTATGTATGAAGTTTGTAAAAATTGGAGATGGCGATGGCACTTTACCTGAATTCAGAGTATCTCTACTGGAGGAAATCGACCAAATCGAAAAGTTACAATCGTACAATTAATTGCAATATGTTCAATATCTGAAACTACAAAAATTAAATTACAAAATATATCTAATTCTATTAGTAGATTATTTTTCTGGAGCAGCTGATTTGTAAAATTGTAAATATGAGAATTCCGCCATGTAATTCCATGTGTGCATTCTCAACCGAATATTTTGCCAAGCATAATAATTTTAAGCGCCGATATATAACTTACTTCAATTTAATAAGCCGCAGACACAAGCGGATAAAACAGCAAAGCACTAAAAAAGTTAAGGTTTGTCATTATTGCTCTCATTTCACAAGAAAGGTAAGATTTATCAGTTGTAAATTTTAAAATTAAGCTATTGTATGTATGTGGATAAGTAGGTATGTGCAATTATTTACAGTTTTTTACCCAATTACAGGTCAGTGTCAGTGTATCGTACCAGTTAGTCAAAAATCTAACAACTCAAGTTTGGTTCGCAATTCTTCAAGAGTGAGTGTCAAAAGTTGACAACCAGGCCCAGTGACCACTCACCAGTACCCAATACTCAATACCCAGCCAGTGTGATCCGAATCCGAACTACGGAGTAGATAATTCGTATAGAACGAGAACGATAATGACTAAATCTACAACATCGAAGGGAACAGCTGACAAAAATACTGAAGAGAATGCAGAAACTAATCGTAAATTTCCAAGCTGTTTTCTTAAGATTTTACATTCTTACGATTTAAATATATATTAACGAATATAGTTATAACGGGGCAAGAGGTCACAGTTACGTCACGTTTGTCGTATGAACCTCTTATTGTATTTCGGTCGGCTAAAGGGCTTTTGGGGGGAAAAGGAGCATAAAATTAACTATAGCTAAGGAGAATAAAATTAACTCGTTTATTTTGATTTTTTGCCAGCACAATGGACATTGTGGACTGCTGCGAGTTATGCTATCGTTATGCTAGTTATTGGCTTGCCTTTGTGGTGGAAAACTACAACCGTGCAGAGGGTACCATTACCATACAATGAAATGGCTTCACTACACCAAAATTTTATGGAAAATCTTAAAATAAGATTGCACGT
>JAQFYC010002954.1:0-22793 GCA_034694165.1 Tomocerus mixtus | reverse complement strand
TAGGAAACAATATTTTTTGATAGCTACATTTCTAGACTCGCCCGTAGCTTCGCACGGGCTAAAATACTAGTATACATCATATTTATATACTCTATCCCCACTATCACCTTCTCCTAAATCAAATTATTATTTTAAGATAAAGCTGTAACTATGACTTTATGGGCAAATAGCCCTTAGGAAGTAAAATGTTAAATAAATAAAATAAAAAATAAAATATTTCTACTGGCAAACATTATATAATACATTACAATACATAATTTACTTATATAATATATCTATAAATAACATTTTTCTTATTTCGATAACTCATTATCGTTATTTCTACGGAGTCAGCTTAGCCTATACTGCACTGGAAAGGAGCTCGAGTATTGTTGAACGAAGTCAAAGGTCTAGGTAGCTTTTTCATTGCTGATGGGTCAACGCTATGTGTTGCATTCTTGATTAGCACAAGCAGTCCAACTGTTAATAAATAAAATTAAACTTATTATGTAAGTATACTACTGTAAATTATATGGGATTTTGCTACAGCGGTTGTACATGCAAGGTACAAGGTTGTACAAGGCATATTACAGATAGAACACAAATATCCCAAAAATATATAAAAGTAACTACCATAACATTATCATATGGGGAGTCAGCAATCCTCTTTCCCTTGCTTCCTGTCGGGCTGGCGACAACTCCCACTAAGATAACGAAGCAAACGAAGAGCCAAATAGCTGTCCGCAAAGATCTAAGTTTAAATTGCCAATAGCAAAATTAAATTAATTAACAAAAAATTAAACCATTTTAGGAGCTACTTAAATGATTCCCAATTGTTAGTTTGTTAAATGTTTCTTACAATTTAGACATTATTGGTAATTTTTGTAATCCAATAAATGAGCCAGCTTTATGGGTGCGTGTGAACTGATATTCTTGCTTCTTTTAGTACGTATTTTTAGTAAAGCGAAAAAATTTATAGTAGCTTTTCTGAATAGTTATGGTACGACTTAGGTACACCATATAAAATAAACCTTTCATGGGTATGCCAAAACTTATAGCTACTAATAATGAGCATCCCAAATGATAAACAGTGATAATCAGTAAATGCTACGAGTTAAATATTTTTTGAAGATATTAAACCATACCTCGTTACAACAGATAGTAAATAAAGTTACCTCGATCTCATCAATTGAAAATATTATACATGTTATTGCTTGTCAAGTGCCATAATGTTTGCGTTGCTTTGCAAAAATAAACTGCGACGAACAGCAATACAAAATTAGAGAATGATGCATGACTGTCGACTGCCTGATTTTGCCCATTTAAAAGCAATTCAGTTTTAACTATGACTTATAGATTTTGATTGAATTATCACAATCCGCTATTTACTTATGTGAGTAGATAACGGTAGCATAAATCGCAGAATTATATATGTAGGAGCCCAGAGATATATAGATACAATACAACCGGAATGTCGCTTTAAAATCTTTACTTAATAATTATCAAGCAACGCAAAAAGTCAAGAGCAGTCAAGTCATAAAATATATTGTGCCACATACAAATAATACGCAATATTCTTGCATGGGGTCATTACAACTTGTTTACCATAAAGCTATAAATAATCAAAGACCAGTTGTGACATTGTCATTGGGATAATACGCAATAACGCAATATGATACCTAGGTAGGTAGTAGATTGACAGGTAATGCAGCATAAAATGAACAACAATAGTTTTATTTATTTTAACAGGACGAATTGGATTAATTATAAACTAAGGTTATTGTAAAAAATGTTTGTTATTGCCTTTTATAGTAACGAATATACATAGAAAAGCAACTTGCATAATGTGTATTTATTGTGGTTAACGCGGAATGTCAATCCATATAGCTTATAGGGCATGGGCATATTACTAAAATAATATATTATGCAAGTTATAAGACTGACTTTATTTGTAGCATAAATATATACCACAAATGTATTATTACACTGATTCTGTTATGTAAATGAATCGCATTGCTTATCTATAATCTATAAATTAATATTCGTACTTAATTCCAGTATTTATGTTTACCTCACGTTTACTGTTTTGTTTACAATGGAATGGGATTTGCGATAAATATTCGAATTTTGAATGCAAAATAAACCTTCTATGTAATATGCCAATAAATATATTGCATCTGTAATGTATAATAAAAGTAAACTAAAATGAAGAAATGACCTGCAGTATATTTATGCTCATATTATAAATCCTTGGTGCTAATTAATTAGTATAATACAGTTAGGTAGTTCGTATTCCATCTTTAAAATGCCAAACATCTAGAGGTTCGTTCGTAAAGGCATAATGTGAATGTGAATGTGAATATGTAATATGTAACCTGCTGACCTGATAACGACGGCTGTATTGTATGACAGTGATGCAGAATGCAAAGTGAGAATCTTACTATCAATAAGAGATATTTGATATGAGACAAGACAAAAGAGGATAAATGAGAGATCACAAGGCCTGATAATGATGGTTTGAGAATCCAGAGAGTCTCGGTTGAGAGTTGGTTGAGCAACAGTTGCCTTGAGATGAGACGATTGAGGCGGTTGAGACCGAGACCGCAGTGAGGGAGGATGGGGAAAGTGAGACCGATGAAGTGTTGAGAAAGAGTTTTGTCTTCGCCAGTCTCATCTTTCACAAGACGACTTTGTGGATGAAACAATGATGGAACGATGGAGGTTGGTTCGCTTCGGAGTACTATATCCTGGGAACGACTTTTGTTCTTTTGCGCGATTTAAAGACTTTTTAATACAGAAAATTGAGAGGACCAAAAAAAAAGTTTGCCCAAAAAATTGGATTTATATTGTTTGTAAAAATACAATAAAAGTTTAAGGGGACTCGGGCGGGATTGGTCTAGGTCAGATCAAAGGTATGTTTTTCTAACCTCTCAACATCTATGTAACTTGCAGTTTTTCTATACTTTCTGATTATAAGTTAAGATATTTCTAGTCACTAGCTAACATCTAATCTACTATCTACTGTTAAAATACAAAATACACACTGGCGTTGCTTATTATTTTACAGATTTAAGGCACAAAAACATCATATTTTTATTTCATTAGCAATTAGCATAGCTTATTATGTAAAGTGTAAGATTGTAGTCTCGTCTCAATAATAATGAAAAATTCAATGTTTTTTAGGAAACAATTTTTGGGATTTGGATTTGGGAAACAACAAACGATGGAAAAACAATCCCAGTGACTATTGAACTTTAATTGAAGATGGACAACATTGTTCACCCCGAGCAAGCGAAGTGGATTTCTTCACCATGCAATCTTAGTGAAGAAAAAGAGAGGTTGGACAGATTGGTGGGTATTGTACAGCGTATAATTCCCCGAATGGTAAACGTGTCTCCGGAAACGAAAAAGAAACATCGATCAACAACAAGACCATCAACTATCAGTAAGGAAATTCCTGGTATAACACCCAAGACAGAAACCGATGTGATGGAAACTGAGTCGCTCCCGGTCCCGACTAATTTCCCAAATACAAATGATAAACAACGGGAAACAACCACGACGGTTGTATTGGAACGATGCAAAACGGAAAGGAACCCAACAATTTCTGGAGATAATGTCAAAGTTGAGGAACAATATCGAAAGTCGCAAGAAAATGCTGTTGAAAATTTTGGTGGTGGAGCTGCAAAATTTTTACCTGACGATACCAACCACCTAATCGGCGGAGCTGTCGAGAATACTTCATTACCCTTTGAAGCAGACGATGACACCGAAAAATCGACATCAGAACAAAATTTATTGCAACTAATTGACGAAATTTCAGAATTTTCATTTGCTTTCAATACGCAAAATGCTACAAGTAACACTACAGAATTTCAATCAGATTTAAATAGCTTTACAGGGGAAGTGCAAATAGAAAGATCTCATGTACAAGAAGTTCCTGGAATCTTGGATTTTACCAATTTAATAAGTGAAGAGTGCATGCCTACGGGGTTTGACTTTTTCAACGTTCTCAATGAACCTCCTCAAAAATCACCAAGTTCAGAAGGAATCAGTTATGAGAACTTCAATTGTGAATCTGCTAACACAACCTCGGAGACTATGGACACCAATTTGACTGATGGTACAAGTGAAACACTACCGTGTATTGAGACTACGAAGAATGATTTAAATACTGCTACTGCAGCTGAAAATGTGAAAGTATTACCAAAATCAAATTATAACATGGAAACCAAAAAACCTAAGTTGACTATTGCTGGAAATTACCACGCGGAATACGCAGATAAAATGGCTACATTTTTAGACATTAAGAACTTTCCCAGGGCACAGTTCGCTGATGAACCTAAAGAACTGGAAACACTAGTTTGTGATTCAAAGAACACGAATGATGTAAAATGCGGCACATCAGCTTCCCAAAACGATAACGACACTCGCCCTAGGCTTCGTTCCGCTAGAAAGAACAATGTTTATGTGACAAATCAATCAAACCCACCTTTGGAACAACGACATTACTTGCAATCTTTAATGACAGCCCAGTTTGTGTCTCTTACCAATTATGAAACTGATATACAACTATTGGAGGACCAAATGGCGTGTCCAAAAAATGAAGTTGTAGATGAAGACAATTGTTTTTGTAATTCGATTAAGAAAGAAAAGGAAGTCAATGATTCTGGAAAATGTCGTAGTACGATTAGCGGAATGGAAAATAGTAACGGTTAGTGTACACCGATTACTGTTTCCACATATTTTAGTTTCTATTTTCTATTCGAATCAATTAAAAATGATATTTAGACTCATGAATCATGTTCATTGATTATTTTTTGATTAATTAGAAGATATGAAGCCTGGAATCTCCAAAGAAAAATATGTTAAGGAGAATGCATCGAATCCAACAAAGGAGAACATTCCATTAAATAAGAATGATGCTCAACGTCCGTATGACAAGTAAATTGTGATGTTTCTTTTTATAACATTGTGAAGTAATTACATTACTATGTATATGGATTGCCAATAGTAAAAATATTAACAAATAACATTACAAATTTAATAGGGATAAGTTTACAGCCTTCCTGGAGGAAAAGTTCAAAGCTTGTAATCCACCGGAAAAGTCATCTGAATTCATTAGTGACTATAGTGACCCTCCATCTAATAATGCAAAAAAATGCCTTCTACCTAACATTTCAAAGTTACTGGAGGAAGTTAATAGTAAAAGATCGGGAAAAGGAAAGGCAGCACTTATTTACGAGCGACTGAATAACGTGATACGAAGAGAAGGAGACGTAATATTTTAATTTTCAATTATAAACTATCTGTAAGCGATATTGAAATTGTATTTGCATGTAGTGCATGCTCATTTTAATCCTCCCTTTTTGCAGAAAGTTGCCGATGGTAGCAGAAATGTAGAAGTAGATATAGAGAATGATTTTATTATCACCGTTTCATTGTTTCATTCTATTGAAAAGGAATACTTATCCAGTATTGAGAAAAGACCGTAAGCTTGATATAATATTTATGTAGTTCTTAATTTAAATTTTCTAAATTAATGTGTAGAACACTTTTTGGCATAGAGTTGGAGTACCTAAATTGATAATGAAACTTGACGCTTTGGGTCAGAACACTTTAGAAGACCTATGTAATGCATTTCTGTGCTACAACGATTATATCGGATTGACGGAATTAGATCATCCGAGGAATTATTCTTCTGCATTGCACACCAATGTTGCTCATGTAAGTAATGCATAATAGACTATGTTATAAATTTTAATCTTCGGTGCAGGGTGCCAACATATTACTACAATCATTATGTTTAATAAAAACAAATGGGTGCAATAGGAAAAGTTTTCATCCGCAACACTTTCGATTGGTGACACGATTTATAGTAATGGAAATAAGAGCAGCTGTGTAGACACCGGGGGTATTTTGACTAGATGGGGTCATTCTTCGCCCGCCAAAGGTATCGGCCCTTTCAAAGAAGGCTACTTGAACACTACTCAGCTAAAAGACCTTACTCTTCAGTTTGGATACCCTTACGTGTACATTCATTTAGGATCCTGTGAACACACAGTGGTCTTCAACCAGGCAAGGTTAGTTCCTAAATATCATTAAAACATCATCTATAGTAGTTATCATAGTAAGGAACATTTTCGTTAACAACATGCTTTTTTTTTAATTTTGACAGGAAAATTCGCCAAACGGATCCCATGCATGTCAGTTTATACCCCATCCTGCAAAATTACATTAATTTTGAAAATATATATTGCAAAACTCATTACCGAAACGATTTAAAATTCAATACCAAAACATCCAAAGCAAACTATTTGGCACGGTAAAATAATTAATACATATTACTACAATAATATAAACAGCTATAAGAAATAATTTTTCAATTTAAATAATCCTTGTACAGTTGTGCGATTTTATGATATATGTAGTTTAGTTGTCGTCAGAAAGTCAGAACAATCTAAAGTATTGATAATGGGCTGACGCATTATCCTATTTTATATAAAGTTACGAAATAGTCTATTCATGTACATAGCAGGTAACTCGTACCTACTATCAACTATGTACTTATATGCTTCAATGTCGGTAAATGCATAATTCCTTCTTATGACTTTCGTTTTAGGTATGCCGTTGTCGATGACGAGCGTCTTCCAGAGAACCCAATGTTACTGTGCAGAACATGCGTTGATAGTTTTTGCTACGACAAAAAAGGCCAAAAGACTGGAAATTTTAAATTATTTCCATTCATACAAGTTGCAGGCACGCTTAAATAGTTGAAACTTCCGGTGCGGTGTGTTAAAGTTATAACTCTTTAATACAACATACTCTCCAAAAATAATAGCTATATTTTTGTTACTGATGCCAAGAGTACAAACAAGAAATCCTGATTATTGTGATTGTGACTATTGTATTATATAGCTGAAATAATATGGAAATCATGCTTATATATGGGTATATTTTTTATAAATGTATTATATGCAATTATAATTAAGAAATAAAGTTATTTATTTATAGTGATATGTGTGTTGTGTATTGTGTATAGATGTCTTTTGCAGCATCCAGCTTCATCGCGTGTTTATATTACCAACCAAAATGCATATACTACTGGAGATATAATTTAATGTTTTCTATAGAATATATGTAGTTTGGTACTCATATCTTTACAGCCACCGTTTAACGCTCCACCTCATGCTAATGTAAGTATTTTGGTTGTTACGTGGGTTTTAACAGTTGTTTTACGAGACATTCACTTTGATTTGTTATAAATACATAGGTGTACGTAATGTATATCTGGATCTGGATTGAAACCCATAATATGACGCACGACTCAAGTGTTTTTATAATTATTAGTAGTTATTGCTTTTAAGTAACGATTTTGTTATTATTTATTAGTCAAGGACAAATTAATCGGCTTCATGAAGGAATTTAAGTAAACTAACAATAAGTCAATAGTGTTAGTGGATCCCTTTATTGTACGTATATTTATAACAGCTCAAACACTAATGTCTCATTACAATACTAATAATGAGACTTCAGTGTTTGTATTTTTCATTTAGTAAGACCACTTACTGTCGAAATGAAACCGTTGTTCTAATACAATATACAAATTAAATACTGAAATAGCTAATTTTTATTACTGACAATGCATTACTTCATTGTTCCATTTGTAATGTAATTACACAATTGCTGTTGCTTGGCATCAACATTACTACTTTCATTTTTGCATTTCAAGGAGAAAATTTTAATTCTTGAAGCTACATATTATCCGAAAGAATATAGTAAATAGTGGCCCTCAGGACATTTTGGTGCCTCCCAATGCATTTCAAAATCTACTTGTTTGCAGTTTATTTTGCGGGATTTTTGTCCCCTCTAGTCAATGGGTATGCTAAAGGCGCCCCAAATAGTGACAAAGTATGTAAAAGTATGACCCCGTTTCATGGGAAAGGAACGGAAGCCCAAACTTCCGCTAATCCGTATCAATTATCTTTGGATAAAATGAAAGTTGCTCCTGAAGAAACCGTTACGCTCACAATTTATGGAAACGAAGAGTCAAAATTAGTTTTCAGAGGGTTCTTAGTGCAAGGAAGAAAAGCGCAATTTGAGAAACAGACAGCACCAGTGGGGACATTCTTAATTGATGACGACGCTACGAAAACGCATAAAGGAATTACTTGCGGCACTGTAGAAAATTCTGCGGTGACCCATTTTAACAACTCGAAAAAATCTTCTGTCTCAGTTAAATGGATCGCTCCCAAGGAAAAAGGAGTCTATGTTCTTTTGTAAATAAACCATTTATCTTTTATATTTATTCAAAATACAATCAAACTAATTTAATTGTAATATAGGGATGCAATGCGTCATATTCGAGTACAGTAGATACAGTAGTCCACAGTTAAATCTAATAATTACTCTACTTTTTCAACTACAGTAGACCAAATAGTTACTCTAGTCCCTAATAAACTGTTTTTAACCTAGATGTACTATCGTAAAGGACGCATTTACATACTGGACTCGGAAACCTTCACCAAAAATTACAGTCGAATAATATAGTACATTTAATGCATTGCAATTTATTCAGCAAAATCAGAAATACAAAATCTTTCTACTTTGAAATGTTTTAGGTCTGCAGAGTAATAGTACCCATTCTAATGTATATGACTGTAACACCGTATATATGTTCCATCAACAATAAAAAAGATCTGTCATAATGATAACGTTGTAAAGCTACTCCAAGCAAGAGCTCAATAATTTTTCGTTGTCATTCATTATATCCAAAAATTCATCAGTAGGTGCTATGGGATTGAAAAAAGATGCATAATACTATCTGTGAAAACTAAATACTATAAATAAGTATACTGAAAATAGGAGCTATTAAATGCCAAAGGTATACAATAATACAATGTAATATGTGCTTTTACTACCAATAAATATTAAAATATGCATCATATATGGTGGAATTTAGGATCATTTTATATGTAGAACGAATTAAAAATCGACGTCTTTTTTACGCAGCAAAATTCATATTTTACAGAAATATTTATTACTTAATTTAATGTATGTTCCAATATTAATATGTACATAGTTAATAGGAACTTTTAAATTAATACGCCCTGCAGTAATAAGTTAATACGAACAGAAACCTAAACCCGGTAATCGTTTTCCTACTCTGAATCCGCGTCCGGGTTCCAACTTCCTGAAGATTCTTCAGACTCAGAAGTACTATCAGAGTATTTGGCTTTATAACTTTGATTAACATTTCGTTGAGATCTTGGGCGGTTATTAGGACTACTGACAGTTTTGGATATCCTATTTTTTATCTTGCTCTTATTTATTTTTCCAGAATTCTTGTAAAGGCGTGTTTTTAGATGATAAGCTCGAATG
This sequence comes from Tomocerus mixtus, assembly GCA_034694165.1. Taxonomy (NCBI): domain Eukaryota; kingdom Metazoa; phylum Arthropoda; class Collembola; order Entomobryomorpha; family Tomoceridae; genus Tomocerus; species Tomocerus mixtus. The sequence goes on along the minus strand of JAQFYC010002954.1, from coordinate 13,433 downwards.
TGGTAGTTATAAGACTCTACGTTCCGAAAGCCCAAATTGCACTTAGCACATTTATAGTTGTCATCTTTAGTGGACTTCTTTGCATTGCTTTTGTGTCCAATACTTACGCTGTCTAAATCTGAATCGTTTGATGCTGATTCATTGGTTTCCTTGTCACTCATTAACTGATGTCCTACTTTTTTGTGAGTGAATCTCATATGATTAGTCAAACATGGAACAGTGAAAAATAGCAGATCACATTCTTTACATTTAACTGAAGCAATTAGTTTATGGAAATTTTCCATGTGGTCAACGTAAGATTTCTTAGTAGAAAACGATTCTTTGCATGTTTTACAAACTGTAGTTTGCTTAACGCTGGACCTTTTATGCTTGCGTTTAGTTTTGTCCCGGTAGTGGCTGTTGTAGTGGCTTCTTAATGTTTCTGGTACATATTGTCCACAGACTTCGCATACATATGGTATCTTTAAATGTTTTTCGAAATGAGAGTAATAGCTTTCCACAGATGGCATAATCTTGTCACAAAAACGACAAGGAAAATCTTTATGAAATGTTTTTTCGTGTTTCCTGCAGTCATTTGATCGACTAAACTCCATTTGACATAGAAGACATTGGATTTTCCGTTGGTGAAACTTGTCGTCATGCTCGTCCTTTTCAATTACCGTTAGAAATAGCATATCGCAAACTATGCACTTATTCCTATCACTGCAAATGTTTAAGGTTTCCGAGCTTTTTTCTTGATTGTGCAGAATAGTGTTGTGTCCTGTTAAAAATGAGAAAAAACGCATTTAAACGCGAATACTAACATTAAGCTGCAAAATTTGACACCATGACAAAAATAAATTAGTCCATGTACAATTACGCCCCCTAAGCTACAGCACTATTTTATAATGATATATCGCATATCGCATCGTAAGCAGTTAGTTGTACATGTTTATATTTAATATCACACAAAAGAAAGGAATCGACCAAATTGCGAAATATTTAGAAATAATAAAATATGGACTGGCCGAAGGGAGGTAGGGCTTAACTCTTAATTTTAACTTACCAGCATATTTGGCTTCCTTGGTATTCGGGTGCTGATCTTGGTAATGACTTCGTAGGACGTGAATTCCTTTAAATTCCCATTTACATAGGTGACATGCACACGTCATCCAACCCGCACCATGAGGTTTTGTCTCGTGCAGACGCACATGGTGTTTGAATGCATTTGCGGAGAGCACTTTACCACAAATATGACACGGTTTGTTGAGTATAGATTTGTGAGGTCGAAGATGTACGGAATGGACTTTAAACAAATGCCGTATGCAATGGTCAGACCGCTTGTAAGTTTTTTGACAGAGATTACATGCATATTGTCTCTCCCCATCCGTAGTCTTCAACATATATTTTCCTTCGTCAGTATGCTTATGAGCCAAATGAGAATATCTGCCTGGACCGAAGGTTTTCTTGACATGCACCCATCGCACATGCTGGGACAAGCTTTTAAATATTTTGAAATTAGCTCCACAATCTTTGCATTTATACCCCTCGGTCGTCACGTTGGGCTTTAGTTCTTTGGCGATCTCTTTTTTAGCAGAATTGTTTTTCTCACTTTCAAAAGGATGGACCCTCCTCATATGAATTTGTAAATGGTGTTTTAGAGTAAATGATTTATTACATTGAGAACAATTATGTTCCCTTGGCCCTGCAATTCTAACATGCCATTTGTAATGGGACTGTAATTTGAAAAACTCGGTAAACGGATTTCCACAAACTTCACAGGCAAATACATATTTCTTGGATGTAACATGTACTTGTTCAAAGTGCCGCAATAACGAAGATAGACCTGCCATGACCTTTTTACATATGTAGCACTGATTTTGCGTATGTTGAATCTTCATTACGTGATCCGCAAATTCTCGCCAATTGTCAAACTTCAAAAGACAGACGCTGCATTCAGTTTGTCCATGATGAGCAAACAGTATATGATGCCTCAAGAATCTGCGTTCGAGTCTTTCTTGACAGTGAGAACATTCGCATTCTCCGGTACGTGATATTAACTGTTCTTTTTTCTCAATAATATACTTCTTGTTGAATACTGGAATTTAAAAATTAGTAATTAATTTAATTTGGCAATACTGCAGTTTGCCTTGCCCTGTTATATGTGCTACATCACAACAGAATAATTTTAGGTAAGGGAGAGAAATATGTTAGATTTAACGATACGGTACCTATTTAAATCCTCTACAATAAATTCAATGATAGGAGTGGGGAAAATAATGACTTCGTGTTTAAGTATTGAAACTTTTAATAAATACTTACAGGCCGCCATTGCTTCCAGGGAATCGGAGTGAGATTCGATGAGATGGTCCCTCAAAAGTCCAATTTCGTCCATGGTTTCAAAAGCTGTTTCGCAATAATTACATTTGAAAGGGTGTGAGGTTAATCGATGGGCTTTTAGTTTGTGTTTATCTAGCTCCTCCTGGTTAGCACATATTTCATTGCAGAGGATGCAGGAAAACTGTATCTGAATCTCACGCTCACCATGGAACACTCTCAAATGATTTTTGTAAAACCAAAGAAAAGAATAGCTAATATCACATATTTTGCAGCTCCAAAGTTTTTCAGGGGTCCTATGGGCAGCGTTGTAATGATTCTCTAATAATAGAATGGAATCAAAATGTCTTCCACAGTGTGTACACTTGTTCATGAAGTTGAAGTTACTTTCAATTTTAATACGGTCTTTAAATTTAGGCATCCGCAATTCTAAATGTTGTTCTAGATATTCAATCTGCTCGACAATCGGCAAGTTTTCTTCTGAATCAGATAAATAATTGATGTCAAATGGGAAAATGCTCTCCTCTTTTTCTTCCACTTTCACATTCAACTGCATGTCATTGTTGTTACGTAATTTTAACTTCTCATAATAATATGCCATTTTAAATCTCGTATTTCTCTCTCCAGTTATGCGTCCGACGATAGAATTTGATTTTGTTCGGTCATTAAATTTCTGTTGGGATTTATGTAACTTAGTTTGTATAGCAAGGCAGGTGTTACACATGATTTCTGCCGGCTCAACATCTTGTAGTGAGTGTAGCAAAACGTCAAATAATCCCCTGCTCAGTCCTTCAGGGGAAATTATGTTCTGGGGTAAGGATGAACTGCCTTGACTTGTGAAATCCGTACAGCAATTAAAACACTTTGTAATCGTTATCTTGCGTGGTGACTCCATTGATAAAGTTGAATAAGAGATAACCTGGCTTAAGCAGTAGGCAATTATGTTGCCTGGTCCAGATTCCTGTGGTCACTATATTCAATATTCAATGTTCAATAAATTGTTTACTTGATGTGATATTGAATGTCGGATGGTTTACGGGTAACGGGGGAGGCAGAATGCAGAAACCTAACCCAATTAAAAATGGAAAACAACTTAATTAATAATTTTAACTAATGATGACAAAAAATTATAAATATTAAAATGGCTTATAATTTGATTAGCTGCCTTACCTGGTCTTCTATTTTCAATGTCAAAACACATTTTGGCATTTGGAACTTTGGGACTGGAAAGAAACAATCACAGATGGCTAGTGGCCGAAGACCCCTCGAGAAAAAGCCGCGCTTTCCTGCCATTCCTTGCTTCTGAATGGTAGAATATGGAAGAGAAGGTTTTCGGTATTTTTACGACACTAGGAATCCTGGGTATTTTTTGTAGGAATGAAGGTTTTGCAAAATATTCTTGTGATAAATGTGAAAATTATTGTTTTAAATTTTAAATATACCATATTATAGCATCACAATTATTTGGAATTTGTAAAAATAAATATATTACATTAATGGGCAACTGCTCACTTATTTCAGTTTTCAAATGCAAATTAAAATACAAGACGAAAGTTAACATTAAATATTTCCATTTATTTTTATTTCTGTCTGATTCAATTTGTTTCTGTGTAACGTTAATTTTTATGTGTACACTGAAAAATATTTTTCCATGCAATGGATTGATGGAATTATGGAATTTTGTTTTCTCATTGGTAATATTGCATAATTTAATTTTAATGAGTACGGAAGAATCAGTAAAGTATATAGGTAATAAGTATAGATAAATAATGTCGATTAGGCATTATTAGTATTAGTGTGGGTGGGTTCTAAAAATTATGAGTTCATAAATGGGTCAAATAAGTCCAGCGGGCAATGTGGCTGAATAATTTGATAGTATACGCTCCATTGAAATATTACATTACTTATCTCAGTATTTGCTATTGTTTATTAAATATACTGTATTAAACATTAATTATTTAATATACAAAATGCTAAATTATTTTGCCTACTTTTTGTTCCATTCAATCTAAAACCTTTCTGCCTTTCTGTAACTGCATATATTAAATTGCAGGCATACAATTGTAAATATAATAAAATGACAGCCACAAACAAATACTATTTACGATTTGTTTGCACCAAAATAAATCTTTAGTTAAATAAACTTAAAAATATTTGCCCATTGCAATGTGGAAAAATGATAGAGATTAAACATAATGTAGTGATTAAGGATTGTGGAGTTGCTTCAATTGAATTAAACTCTTTCATATAATGAAGTACAATAATAACCGAATACAAATGTTTTTAAATTTTACGCTCACTAAAACATTCTACTTAGGTTACCTATTTATGCACTTACACAACTTTCAAAATATAAATATTTTGACTTAAATGCAACACGGAACACGGCATAACTATCAATTCATTATTATCTAAATGTATTTTATTAATGCACAGGATTTGCTACATACTTGTTATGATGATATATTCATAGGATAAAATTGTATGGTTATTTGAGGTACGTAAACCTATGCAAATAAATAAGTCCAGTTAGTCCAGTGTATAGGTAAACATGTTGCAAATTTTGCAGGATTAATAACCTACACTTTGTATTTTACTCAATGTTTATCATTTTGTCGGAATATTAAAGAAATTATGCAATGAACAGTTATGTAACAGATTTATGAATCGCGTATCAGAATCAGAATACGAAAGGATTCCGCTAGTCAATGGAGTGGATAAATCATGGGTTATCGCAAGAGATTTTATTATACACAATTCAGCTGCATTAGCAATATGGAGCACACACTCTGGAGCCGACTACCCAACATTTGGGAATCTAAGATTCCAATTTAGAAAAACGTGTAAAATAATGTGGAATTTAGTGGTATTCTGAATAACACAAAATTTAATAATCAAAAATAATGCTCACATTTAAAGTAAATATTAAGATGATATATTGACCAGAATGTAGCTCCAGAATAAAGAAACAATTGCCTAGGGCTTAGGAAAAAATTTAATGTTTTTGGACACCTCAATTTGTCATTTGTCTGGAAATTCCCACCAACTGCCAAAATCATAATTGATCAAGTGACATACTGACAAAGTGTATATTATATATTCATGGTTTCACGAAGATTAATTACTTAAAAACAGCTTATCATGTTGTGCATGTGTTTGTTAATGCAGAGTATAATGGTACTAACCTCAGATGAACTTACCAGACTTATATATATAAAAGATTTACACAATTATATTGTATTTAAATGTATGCTAATTATACATGACTATGATGTTTAAGTCAATGTGCAAAAATGTTCATAGTGGTCATTGTGCATATTTATGCCATTGTCGCAGGACAGTATTTAATCTTCGGCATTTTGTGAAGCAACAATTACTTTTGATTCAGTTTAAGTATATTTAAACAAATATTTCTTGATATTCTACAGAAGTGAAGATATTTTTTGAGGGAAAATACTTAACTTTAGGGATCTCAAAAATATATTGTAATATAGATTAAAATTATAGACTGGGGTAAAAAATGGTCTATATTACAATTCCAGGGCCTGTTATGTCCCTTGCTCTTCTTTCCATCCCATATTTAGTGTCGTATTACGCAACTTTACAACAAAGTGCAGACTATACAGCAAACGCTTTGGAAATTAATTCTCCAGACAATCAAGTATATGATTTCATCGTAGGTGAGTACTTGTAAATATTTGGTGTCATTTTCACTAATTTATAGTACATATATATTATGGAATATAAAAACTCAATAAAAAATCATTAATTAATTAAGATAATTATTATTGATTAACTCTAATTACTAAATTCTTTTTAAATAGTTGGAGCAGGTTCCTCTGGAGCGGTTGTTGCCAATCGCTTATCAGCTCCACCTAAAAACTACAGAGTTCTTTTACTGGAATTTGGAGGCGACCCTAATTGGGTTTCCTACATTCCGGCAACGGATTTCTATTGCTCAGATAATCCTAGCATAGACTGGATGTATCTTTCGACACCGCAAAGAAATTCTTGTCTTTCCATGAACGACCAGGTATTTTGGAATATAATAATTATCTTATAGCTAAATAAGCTGCTATTTGTTCAGATTATTGTAGAAAATGCGTATTCGTAATTTTGCAGCACCCATTTTATATTTTTTTGTTAGTTTTGTGAACACACGAGTACTATTTTAGCAATCCGCTCACAATTTTTATGATAATAATCGAGAGACAATATTATATATATTCCAAGAAGAGATTTTTAGCACCGTTCCCGCAGACCTAATTTTCAACTAGTACATACTAAATGCATTACTTAATCATAAAGTTGTATTCATTGGGTACCTTTTCATTTCATTTCAGAGACAATCTTTTCACCGAGGAAAAAGCTTGGGAGGTAAACAATTTAATGCATTTACGCGTCAATATTTTAAATCCTTTACATGTGTATTAATCATTTGATTGCATACATCTTTTCAATAAATTACAATTCATATGATCCCCTTAATTGTATTACAGGTAGCTCTGCAATAAACTTCATGGTGTATTTGCGTGGAAACCAGGCAGGATTTGATGAATGGGGAAATCTTACAAATGATCCTAGTTGGAATTCAGAAGGTGTTTTACCATATTTTAAGAAATCTGAAAATTATCAAGGAAATTATCCGAATGGTAAAATGAATTTTCATTGTACAACATGTACTTTTTATTATTAAAATGTTAGTATAATGTAATTAGTATTGAATGATAAAGATCAGCTAAAGCTGTTAAATGTAACAAGAATTAATGAGAATGTCCTAGAAAATCATAATATAAATTGGAATTTCGCAGCTCAAGTTCATGGAACTGGAGGTCCTCTTGTCGTCGACAAATCGACGTACCATCCTTCTTTGGATGTATTTCTGGATGCGGTAAAGGAACTTGGTTACCCTGAGCAGGATGTTAATGACAATCAAACCGATGGTACATTTTGGGTTCTTTTTAATAATATACCTACTTTACAGCTTAAATTACATTGACAACATATTTGTAAGACTTATTACCGATATTATACTTACTCACCACTTTAATGTAGCTTTTAGGTCGTCAAATAATTTACTTTATCTCCGCAAAACGTGAAAGCTCAGAAATATTAGTGCCACTTTAGAGATAAGTTTTTAACTGATTATTTATTTACTTTTCTATGGCATAATACATTTTTATTTAATAAAGCCTGGATGAGGATGGACTCAACAACAAATAACGGAGTTCGCTGGAGTACATATTCTGCATTCATTGAGCCAGCACTGGCCAGATCTAATCTTAAAGTTATAAGATATGCAAAGGTTGTTAAGGTTAGTGACGTAACCCCTTATAATATTATGAATCCTTTCTTTGTTCTATGTGTTTGCAAAAATTAAGAAATCCTTTACTTAATACATTTTGAATCATTCGTACTATGAAATAATGGTTTTGCTTTGTGTCTGTCTGTAGCTTGTATTTGACCCAAGTCGTCCGAAGAAAGTAATTGGAGTAAAATACTTTAGACAAAATAATGCAATTGCCAAATATGCGTATGCCAATAAAGAAGTAATATCCAGTGCTGGAGCCTTTAATTCTCCACAGTTGTTGATGTTATCCGGAATTGGACCGGCAGATGACTTGACAGCACTACAGGTCCAATTTTTAATTATTATATAGTTTTCACGAAAATATTTATAAATGAATAGAACATTCTGTACTGAATTTAGATCTCCTTTCAACATCATGAAGGAGATATTAGATAAATACCTACCTCAAATCATAATATCAATCGCCAGCATGATACTTTGCAAGATTAATGGCAATTTTTCCAATTAATAATAATATTTGTTTTATCCAAGATTCCTGTGGTATTGAATAATACGAATGTAGGACGCAATCTACAAGATCACGTCGCTACTGTGGTGCCATTTATTTTTAATGAAACGGGGACATCAACTGTTCCTGAGAGGGATATTATACACGACTCTTTAGTATTATATAATTCGGATAGAAAAGGTTAATTATTATACCTTATAGTTCGTATAACAAAAAGTTTTATTTCTTTAACTAAATGTCTTCTTAATTTCAATTATTCAGGACCATTGGCTTCAAACAATGTTTTCTCAACGGGCTATAGTTCCAGTTCTGTAAATAATGACCCATCGTGGCCAGATATCCAATATTTAGTTTCCTACTCCGGACTGAGTCCTACAATTTCCTTTGCTATGAGAAAACTATATAATTACAGAGCAGGAACATTTGATGAATATATTCGACCTTATAGTGACGACTTGACAGATGCCAATATTGCATTTGTAAGTCAAGTAAAACCTAAAAGTCGGGGGACATTAAAATTAAAGAGTAGAGATCCAGATGTGTATCCTGAGATTGACACAAATTATTTCAGTGATCCCGAGAATTTCGATATGACTGGAATGATTGAAGGTGAGAATCCTATTACGCTAAAACCCATTTTGACATATTAAAGCATTATTGCGTGATCACAATAAATTTTTATAATAATAATATGCATATTATTTCCAGGAATGAAATACATTGTCAATCTGTATGAGAATACGACAGCATACAAAAAATTCAATGCAACTCTTTTACCCAAAACCTACCCTGGTTGTGAAAGTTATAGTCTTAGAAGTGATGAATATTACGAATGTCACATACGTCAATTTACCGCTACGCTATGGCACTTTTCTGGGACTTGTAAAATGGGAACGGCTGATGATCCAAGTGCTGTAGTGGATTCACAGCTACGGTAACATAATATTTTACCTAATAAAAAATTTTAGTATTTGTGTTAACGATGCTTAGTACTTGTGAATGTGACCAAAAAAACAGACCAGAAAAATTGATAGATACCTATTGAATACTTAAAATTGCATTATTCGATAGTGTGTCAATCTCAGTCGATAAAATGTATTTTAGGTAAAATTGGTTTTGATGTAATACTACAGTAGGTCGTGTAGATTATTGTAGTAATGTATATTAAGCATCTTAAACCCAATTGCTGTAAATAAAAATATCTATCATCAATGCAAGTAAAACATAAATAATTTCTTAATGTCCGATATTACAGGGTTATTGGAATTGAAAGTTTACGGGTTGTTGATGCTTCGATCATGCCAGTGGTCACCAATGGAAATACTAACGCACCATCTATAATGGTATGTACAGATATTAAGCATCAGAATGGAACATCTTCCACTTTATGATTGTTTACCAAATTTTCATTGTTTCCTATTTTGTTTCGGCCTTTTTATGTGATCTAAAATATTTGGCTTTCTGTAATAATGCTAATGTTTTTATATTTAAGATCGGGGAGAAGGCAGCAGATATGATTTTGGAAACGTGGAAAAATTCACCTACCACCATAATATCCAGGCGCCCCCCAATTACGCTATTGTAGAATTAATATCCAGTTTGTCTAAAAGTAAACTAGCTCTTTCATAATAATACATATTGTGTACCTAAGTATTATGACAAATAGAAAATAGGTACTATAGGTACTAGAAAATAGGTCATGCATTCAGTGAACACTAAGTATGTCTGCTTTAAAATTTAATATCATCATTTAATTTATGGTGCATTTAATGATTTTTCTGTTGTATGTCAGTGCAAATGAATTGTGATATGAATAACAAGTAGTGTAAGCTTTCTAAATATTAATAATCTTATTGCGGATATACAAAATTACATTAATAAGTGAAGCGTTGTAGTTAAGTTCAAATGATTTAAAAGCTTTATTTACATTTACACTCTTGACACATACTGAACTCTAAATGTGAATAACAATTTTATTTAATTATTTGTTAATTATTTGTCTGAATATAATCAGACTTACTACAATAGCCTGTCATTAAATATGCATAAGAATATTCTAAAAGTGTGAAAGATTCCTATTGATTTGAAAGATATTCCCAAGATTTGCTGTAATAATAGTAACATTATTGGCAATCTGATTTTTTCTCACGCTGCATTTTCTGTGGAGAGTATGAACTAAAAATTCAAGAAAAGATGCAAGAAAAGAAGACATTATTCCAATAATAAATATAATAAACACAAGAAATAGATTTTTGGTTTGCAAAGGACTGACAGTATTGGTATTCAAATTGCTCATTAATCTGGAGAGTTCTTGGTAAACTTCGCTACTTTTGTTTTTTGATAAGTTCTCTTTTCCTTGTTGCTTTGATATGTAAGTAAGTTCGTCTTCCCATTTTCCAACTTGGCCAGTTTCAAAAAAAGCTGCTGAAATGGGTTCAAATGCGTCAACGTATATTGAATCCCTAACAAAGCCATGGGACATTGAAACTGAGAGTGCCATATCCCTGCCCATGACGAGCGGGTCCATTTGCAAGCTAAGGGTTAAGCTTTTTGCTATGATACTTGTGGTAATCGGGGACCAACCGATACAGGCTGTTTTGTGCAACAGAGCCTTAATGTGGCATTTAGCAATGTCTTTTTCGTAATTAAGCTTTTTTCGAATTTTTTTAATGACGGGCTGCTGTGAAGTCTGAAAGAAAGAAATTTCAACAGCTCCGATGCTATTCAGTGTTGCAGAATAATCTTTCATATTTGCGAGTTCTGGCATCGTACGTGGAATTATATCCGATTGAGGAAATGAAAGATAAGAAATTAAGTTACTTCTGTACCCTGTACCAATTACAATTATGAAAATCATCCAAATGATACTAACAGATCGGATTCCTTTAGGGATTTTGTTTTTCAAACTTTGTTCTACTGCAATGGCATACGGAAGGAAACAGGCAAGATAAAAGTTTCTTCCTTTTAGTTGAGGTGCAATGCATGTAAAACATAGTGTGGTGAAGATAACAACGATGAAAATGCCCATAATGCCTATCCAGGCGGACAATTGGTAAGGATAGAATAAAGCCTCCCATTTAATGCCTGTTTTAGGCTGTGCAACTTGAAAAGTGAGTATAGCGTACCCAAAAGTTCCAACAAGATCCACCAAATGGTACCATGCGAGAACATGCCCCAAATAAATTGCTATGTCGAATCCTCGTTCGGGGTTTAGGATGTCGGAAATCATTCCAGTCCAAGTGCCATTTGGTTGAAGTTCTGCGTAACTCCTTGTTGGCTGCATGTTTACCCATACAGAGAAATTAAGACTTTTTGCAGCTGCATCCACCATTCTATAGAAAGATCCATCCAATTTGCCGTTTACAACATCAGCCCAAGGTGGTAGAATTGTAGTCGTTCCTCGTAAATTACGCCCTCGCAAATTACCTCCAAATTTTGGAAGTTTTTCCGAATACTCAATCAATTCATTGATGTTTTTAAATTTGATCATTTTCCCCGTGTGCACAAATGGTTCTCGGAGAATTTCTCCAGTTTCTGCTATAATCCCTATGTAATTTTTCAATTTAGGCACAATGGTCTCATAGTTTTCGAATGCTTTTTCTACTATTTCTCTTGATCCCACAAACACATAATAATCTCTTCTTTTGTTTGTGTTGCCCATCAAAGATCCAATTGTAGAATTAATGGAATGCTTATCCAAGATTATAACATTAATGAATGAATACAAAGTATTAAGGTGAGTCTTTCGGATCTCTCTGGAAATAAACCCACTAACAACGGGGTATTTTCCAGAAAACATTTTCCAATTGAAATTAATTTTGCAATCGGTTTTCACAGAACACAGATCGTTGGGCAAGATAATTGAAACTGTAAATGGCTGAGGATAGCTTTCCAAAATGAATTGAAGTGTTTTGTCCAAAACTTTATTCACGCCAAAATCTGGTTCAGACACAATCGCTTCACTATTAGAAATATTTACATAAAGAATTAATGGAAAACAATAGGTTACAAAATGCGCACAAGAAAAATTAATTTTTCTAAACAGGGATTTTCTTTTCATTTCGGAAGTATTTTTAATATCCCCAAACAACGTTTCTAATACTAAAAGACTGTACTAAACTGTTATTTTATTATGGAATATAATTTGTCTCAGAATGTTTATACCTACACCTACACTAAACTTGACTTCCAGTCGGTTCCAATTAGTGAGCTTGTTTATCTTTACTATCGTACAGATAGTTAGCCATTTATATAGTTTTCATTGCAATATAATTGACTATTCTCAAGTTCTGAGCAGATTGCAATTAACTTCTCTGTAAAATGCTTAGGCATTATCTATTGACAAAGTGTCTACACGTATCATAATAAAGGTATGCCAATACGGCTCTGCACTGTAGAAACGATTTGATTAATCAAAAAATAGTTAGCCATCATTTTTGATGGGTCCATGTCCAATCCATAAATGTGTCCATTTATTTTATAAAGGCATAATGCCTTCCTTGCTATAGCCTATTATCCATTGTTTTAATTTCTAGTGACAGTCATATTATAAGCATGTGCATACCAATTCCCTTGAAAAAATTCTAGGATTAAGTAATTACTAGTTAACATCACAAACCGAAAATCAAATTATTTTCAGTCTCTACTAAACGATGCAGTATTCATAAAGTTGTACAAAATGAATTCCGTGGTTTTGTATTGCATATAAACTGAATTCGGAAATTGCTGGACTGTCAAGAAAGGAGCGATGGAAAGCAATCCATTCCATTACTACTACTTATCATTCATTTCAGAACCAAAACCAAGTCCCGCTACGTATATATATTATTTTGCAGTTTTGCAATACGTTTTTCCAGGACATTATAGTAGAACTGTGAATGACACCATTCGCATTCATGATGCGATGGCCAGCAACATTATTCGTATTAGAATATGTATGCTTATTTCATATAAAGATATAGTTTGAGTCCGTTACTTAAACTAAATTCTATATTAAATAATTAAATAAAAAATCACTACGGTGCGGTGCTATCGACAGCAATTACGCAATAGAAAATTTAGCATAATGAATAAATACAATATTTTGTAATTTATAATTGCTCAAAACTTTTAAATATGCTTACTTGCGTATTCTGTGTAACTTAATTCAATATGTTACAAAGATATAAAATGCTAATCGTTGATCAATAGACCTATTACAAATCGTCCCCCATTGGTGAGAATGGTTGGGGGACGACCAAAAAGCTTGTGATAGGGTAGCCGACAACTCGGACATGATAGTGGAGACTTCGTGAATGA
>JAQFYC010002953.1:0-22797 GCA_034694165.1 Tomocerus mixtus | reverse complement strand
CGAATTTTCCTGCGGCGAATTTTCGCGGCGGCGAATTTTCGTAGGCGGCGAATTTTCGCTGCGGCGAATTTACATGGTACAAACGCAAACAAAAAGAAATAAGTGAATGCAGACATGTTCGCAGGAGAAAGCGTTTTTGCACGACTTTCTCCGAAATTAACACAGGATTATATAACGTACATAGAACAGGTTTTGGCATGTTTTCGAACAATAAAAGGACTTTATATTATCAACTGAACTAAACTATGTTATGTAAGCCCATTTGTTTTAATGACAATAAGTTTAGACATTAATAAATTATTTGATACAACTTTTTACTTTCTACAGTATGTTCCATATATCAGGCATATCCTGAATCACATCTAAACTTTCTCTTACTTTCCTCTTGCAGCTTCGTTCTGTTTATTTTTTTAACAATTTTCATGTGTGGTTTTCTTATTTCAAACAATCTGTGAACACTTTTTAATACCTTAAAATCTTATCTACAAGATTCAGGCAAGAAAACCTGATCATTGGATCCCACTGCAATTATTTTAGCAATATCAATTCGTACCAAACAATTTTGCATCTTTAATAACAAATGCATATAATATGTAGTGTACTGTTACAACACAACTACAACGTCAATAAAAAAGTTACACAACATCACACTGCAAAGTGTCTTTCGTAGAACACTTTTTAAACGAGAACAATTACCGTGCTCTATATTTAACTTAAAACTGAGTCAGTCATTATTTGAGGTGATGCAGAAAAGTTTTTCAATTTCAGTCACGCAAAGCTAACAAAAAGAAACTTGTCTCCAGGCGTACCCTTAAAATGCAACGCATCCCATTCCATTTACATAATTAATATACATATTTTCTTACATTCACAGTTCTATATTCACAGTTGTACGGCTATTCAGACACATTTTCACAGCTCAATTGCGGAAACATAATATTTAACGATCCTTGCATTGCCCCGTATTTTCATTGTTCAACTTTGAATTTGAATGGCATCGCTTTCTCCTAGCTTCGTTTGGTCCGTTGCATTCTGAAGGAATTCGTAGCTATTTTGAAGCGGGGAAAGTGAGCCGACCCCAAATGTAGAGTAGAGGTTGAACTTCCATCACCAATTATCACACCACAATGAAGATGAATCACATAATAAATTCACATTCACTCTCTGTATTCAATTTAGTTTAGTTTTAGATAATATGTACTACATAAATACATTTAAATGGATAGAGAACTTCGGTTTTCTAACCGCCTTGAATACGATCGTTATTACGGTATCTTCTTCCTTTGAATTCCGACAAAACCACAACTAGGTAGTAGGTATGGTTGGGGAATGGAATATCTTACTTCTTACGGGACATTTTCTTACTTTACTACACAGTAGGAATAGGAATATATAAATATTTAAGTAGCACCGTTTACAAACCACTAAACAAACCACAGGGAGCACTATGTATATGTTGAATGTTGTGGCTTAACAATGACACGAGAAAATCACGAACAAGAAGTAGAACAAGTCCAAGTCAAAGTCAAACGAACCAAGACACAATCTGTGTAGAAACAGTAGACTACCTAAGTAAATGCAATTCTTAGTAAGCTTCCCATGGCAAACCAAACCCAAAGTGTTCAAGGAGAAAGCAACTCATTCATGCAGAAAAGGACAGTCTCCTGCTCCAACGACCATTACCTACATCTTCTTTATAGACACTAGAGCCATAAAATTAATGCCCCCAGACACTATAAAGATAAACTTTTAAGGGAGACACACAGCCGTTATCAGATGTCTTGATTGTTTCTTCTATTTTTCTTTTTCGTCATTCAAATAACAGTGGCGTAGTCAAGTGTAGCATAATTATAGCTGTACGAACCACTTTTCAATTCCACTTTGCTTTTCTGACTAATTAAGCATCCACCATACTTACATCTACTTACTATACACAATGTACTATACTAGTGCTATTCAATAGAATACTGACGACACAGTTTAAATGACCTTAATGATACTTATGTGTAAGATACACAATACAATTAAGACTACATTACATTACCAATTTTACAACATGCTTTCTCCGAAATGGTAAAGAGCATGCACATGGGTACATTTGAACTAAATTACTGACATTCGTTTCTTTGGAATACTGAAATAAACATCAACTAGAATAATTCAACAAGTGTCTTAGGTGTAACGTTAATTTTCTAAATGGAAAAGGTTTTACAGTACCTACGTTGCTTTCACCCTTCATTCAACTTTACATAGTATGCTTACTATAAGTAGTACATAGAAAAGAGATTCAATACACAGAATTTAACGGAGATTGAATAATGTGAGCGTTTGCCATAGATTGACAGCCCATTTGATCAAAAGTGCACCTGAAGCTACGAACCGACTTTCTCCTTTTCATTGTTCTTTGGGAGTAAAATAAAGGTCACAGACAGACAGTGCATGGTGACAGTGATTTGTTTTCCTGTACATATTATATTAACCCAATTGTTATACTAGTAAGTGCCTACTACTTCATAGTATATTTATATTCTTCGCTTAACATACATTTTTCAGAGAGCGGTATAAAACATTTTACGTAACTAGATAACAGGGCAGTATGTTTCTGTGCTTACATTTAAGCAGCAGTAACCTAATTTGCTAAAAATGTATCATAGATATAATTTATGTATTACTCATGTTTATATATTTTTCTTAGTAATATATGAATTAGTAAATAATGTCATACAAATGTTCACTCCTACGTGCACTAGTGCAGTCATAAAACGCAAAAGTGTGTATTTATATAGATTCCGTAACACCATACGATATAGGTGACGCAAATAGATTTCTTATAGCTCATAAATAGAGAATTCTGAGTAGAGCCGCTTTTTTGGGTATTTACTGCACATACTTACTTACACAAGACGCAATCTCACTTTGTTTCTGTCAGATTGAAAGCTAGCCGTTTCTTTCTTTACAATTTCCCAGGATATCCTCATTAGCAACACCAAGAGTCGTAAAAATAATGTCGGCGAAGTGAGAGTATCAAATGAATCAAGAATACGAAGTAAGAACCAAGTTAAATGAAACCAAAAGCAAACTGGGAATAGTGGTAGGTAGTGAGTCTTGGAATGCATTTAGATTATACAAGAGAGTACTTTATCTTGCATTCATTCTGCTACTAAAGTAGATATTAGAGTTCCGTTTTTCTATCTTATCTAGTTCAGTCATCCATTGTACTTAGGTTACTAGTACCTAGTCTTGCTTAGACAAACTGCTTCGTAGTTTATGTAATAAAAAGCACTTGAAGATTCTTACATAAACTACTATACATTGCATGGTGGTGTGATAGCTGTGTGTAGTATATCAGCTTCCGTTTGCCTAATGTAAGGAGGAAACGATGATGTCCGCATACATTTACGGGATTATCTTAGTAGGTACTGAATTTGGGCTGAAGTAAAAGTTAGCTATAACAGAAGTACCCTTACAGTTTGCATTTTCATTCACACCACACTGGTTTTCACTTACAGTACGTTACATTACATGATTTGCTCCCAGGTTGATGATAACAGCGTCGCTTTCCCCCATAATAACGACTTCGGGGATCTGCTCCACTATTCTGCTCAGAGTTACTTGGAAGTTAAAAGATTTTTGCCAAAATCTTTCATTTTCCCAAGGCTTAATCTGGATTCTGGATTTCATAAAAGCTGGGATGTTGCTGACACAATTCAATGAGTTACGAGGAAGTTTATACGTATAACATGTCAACAGCATAAGTTTACAAGAAGAAAAAAAATTTAGTTTGTGTTAGAAGAGTTTAGCATTAAGTATAGTTTTAACTTGTGTATAGGTATAGTACACTTACATATTTACATTCTTTTTTGGTGCACACTAGTATTGTTTTAGTAAAAGGTATAGGAAGTACCTCTTATACTTATTTTCACTTCACTTCACTTCACATTAGTTCACATGGTTTATAATTTTGTAGGTGCAGTTGGTAAGTAGGTATTTTGACGTCTTTAACTAGAGTAAGTACCTATATACATAGTATTTTCTAATCCACGCCTAAATTATTACATTGAGACACAACAGGTACGGATTTAGTATATATTTTAAATAGCTTAGTTTTGTCCAGCTTAGTTTACGGTCTATTTGCAGTAAAGTGAAGATATTTTAAGGCTTCCACTCCAGTGTGAGCGAATGAAAGCCAAGTCAACTTTGATAAGCATCTAACAGCGTTTTGCACATTTATTATGGTAGCCGATGTTATGTATTATGTTGTTTTCTTATACTCTGGTAATGAAATCCAAATAGGGAAGCACTCATTGATGAAAAACAGGTCGGGAACGCTGTTGTTTTCTTTTCGACACGGATCTAACCGGCAATGACGTAAAAGCAGAAAATTATCCCAAGAGACGAGTCGATCTTCTCTCGTCAGCAATCCAATGATGCGAGTAAATACAAACAGTGGCAGATTGAAAGACACAAATACAAAAATCTTCGTATACCTTCATTAACAGTTTGCTTGTTGATGTTCTTTAACAAACGTTATAGGAACTTGTCAGACTAAACTAAACTTAGGATTTTGAGTTTTCAGCTGATTAAATATAATAAATTGTATAAGCATATATTTTTGCAAGCTTAGCGTTATTGTTACTGAAGACGATGCGTAGAAGTCGAACTAACTTTCATAAGTTTCAAAGAGTTAAAAGATCACAAGGATTACGAAAGATTATAAGTTGTTTTATTTTTTTAAATATTTTTAAGGGTTTTGGTTTGAGGTACTTTTACTTTTGCCGTAAGCATAAATCTGACGTTAAATTAAATGAATAAATCCACATGATACTTAGGAACTTAATATGAATTGAATTAATGTAGTTTGTCGGTAGAAAAAGAAACGGCAATATTAGCATCTGTTCATAGTTGATTTCCGAGAATATGGCATGGCATGTGTACGGATTAAGTGTTCAATGATCTTAGGGATTTATATGGAATCCGTTATCCAGACTGATAATAATTATTAATACTGATCTTCGAATATATATTTAGCTAACATTAAAGTTGATTCCTTATTGCAAAGAGTTTACTGTTCCTATTATAGTATAGATATCAATCTATTATAAACTTTGACAACAGCAGACAGAGACGATGGTCGCAGGGGGCATTGATATTTAAATGCACTGATAGTGGTAACACTTAACAGATGCAGGGATGCTCATTCATGAATGACGTTAGGAGGATATCTGTCCTTTAATACAGTAAACAGATAAAGTTACTAAATGACCTGATCATTATAGAAACATTTAAGCGTAGGTGGTCTCCATTTCAATTTCTGTTACCGATGCTGCAGCAAACAGACTCTCCTTTTCTTTATCAGTGTTGGTCTTTTTGAGGATCCCATTTTCCCGGCGGTGTCCAATCCCATTGCCAGCATTGGCATTAGCATTATTTGAAGTCATTCGATTTGATTTACCACGGTCACGGTGTGTAGATCTCATTGTGGAACGAAAGGAAGTGGCTCTCCGATTGCTTTCTCCTCTTCCCCCAAAGAAAATGCTCCTAAGAGATTTTCTGAAATTCTTTCCACTGACGCAGTAAAGGAGGAAATTCACTGCGAAGTTAGTGTTGAACAGGATTTTGGACCAGCTTTGCACTGCCAGAAGTATGAGATCAGTAGATGGATTCTCTTCAGACGCTTCCGTTGAGCCCCAAAGCGACTGTTTTACAAGAAAAAGTTATCAGATTAGCAAATTGGATTACTTTTACTACTATTAGATACCACAATACAGAGTAATACAGTTATGCTGTATATGTCCATGTTAACTTTATCTCTGCACCCGAATCTGGAGAGGATCAAAGGGATTCTCCAGAAAAAAAAGAATATTTATTACCCTACTTCTCAGTAATTGTAAAACATTCGCGATTCTATGAGACATCGAAGTCGTATCTCACTTCTCTGTGACAATAATCACAATCTCAAGCTCAACTTATCGTTACATCGCTACTACAACTATAGATGTATATTACGCTATGAATATATAATGCTGCCGTTTATTCTCAATTAACTCCTGGGGGTTTCCATCGATTTAGCATACAATTTGTCTCATATTTCGGCAACTGCATAAGGAGCAGAGTTTATATAAACTTTTAATAGTAATCGCAATAAAGGATGAAAGCTCTTTGATTCTAATTCAACATATCACAAAGCGCCTGTGGAAAATACTATGTAGTATATGTATTATATACTTAAGTATCTATGTAGATACTGCCTTATTGTGTAGAAGTATCATCACAGTTCATTGCCATTAATGTTTTGACTGTTTAATATAGGGAGCATAAAATTGGTCCAGTACATCTGTAAACTGTGGAGTTATTTTGTCCAAATAAAGCCTGAGATCGAGATTAGTAAATAACTAGGGGCTTATTGCAAAAATCCGGCATATTAAGTAATACATGGTAATCAAACAAAACGCACAATTCACAGTATATATGTACTGTAGTAAGTATGTATTCTGTTGCATATATTTGCAGCGTATGACTAGAGTAATGGTAATATTCAAGATCTCCCATTTCATCCAACCACAAATACAGCTTTATAGATCTACTCATATACGGATTACAAAGAAGAAAGATAAAAGCGTACTCAGAAATGAAAGCGCAACTTATTTTAGAAATGCTTTGTACTTATTGCCAGACCTTAGAATATTACTATTAGATTATTACTACATTATTACTATCTTATCAAGCTTATAGTTTACTTATGTTGGAACTGGTCGGAGTATGCCAATTCACTGACCATGAAATTAAAAACCTACAACTACAGTCTTATCGACTTGAGAAATAGTAACCAAGTTAAGTCATAAGTGCACAACTACGCCTCAAACAAACCTCAATGACGCATTAAATATATTGATGCCGTAATAATGGTGAAACGACTACCTTGAGTACATTATCGAAGGCGAGTGATTTGTCTTAGCATGCTACCACGTTGATTAACTATGGCATTTTAATAATGTACGTAGCGCTTAAGTATTTAGTAATAAAATAATATATTTTGTGAAATTCAGAGAAAAAAAGTTTCTACGTGCCAAATGCAACGAGGTTACCAAATACACTAAATAGTCGGTCATTCCTTTTTTGCTACAATACTCTCCTGCAACACGTTTGCATGGTAAACATGGAATAATTTGCTTTCTCTTTCTACACTGAAACATAGTTTAAAACTTTCACAAATGCTTAAAGTCTATAACTCCATATTTACTACATGCGTTGCGAGAAACTTTCACATTTATTAGGATTATTTTATATTGTTAAATATGTGCTAGAATTCTTATGACATAATCGATGCGGCTAATCAACAAAAATAAAAATGGTTACGCTTTGATTGTTGTTTGCCGAAAGCAATTGAAACTAATCACTACAAATTATACTACATAACTGCAATGAAAAACATGGGGTTGAAGTAGAAGTAGAAAACAGTGAAAGTTTAATGATCGATTACTATTTGGGATCTTATATCTGCAGAAGGAAATAGCCAAAGAAAACCGATTTTGTACATATTTATAAGTGTTCTGAAATTATGCCAAAATATTTACCTTTAAATAAAATGTGGCTCTTATAGCATGATCCGGGAAATTCAACACGAGGAAAACAGTTGAAACGAGCAACAATGTTTTTGTAACTTTAACCTCAGCCGCTTGACTCGGAGATGTATTGTTTCCCACTGAATTTATATTCAAAGCTCTGGGTTGAATATTAACGGATGTTTGGTTTTGGTCGCTAATTCTACTCGGAATTGTATTGACATTCTCCACATTAGATTCTGGATCCATTTCAATATTGATTTTTACAAAAGGATGCCCGCTACTTCCATTTCCATTGGCTCCAGTACCATTTGAATTGTTTCCATTATTGATATTACAGTTGCCTTCCTGATAATTGACAGAAAATCCGTTTTTGAAAATCTGTTTTCCTTTACTGCTTTTTCGCCTGGAAATACTAATTAGTTGATCCTTCAGCCGTCTAGAGCTAGACCTTTGTGTAAGATTCAAGGAATTAGTTGCTCGCGTTGGGGCCATTATGTGATCCCGTTGACCACGAAGCCTCCACACACATACTGCTATTTTCATATTCAAAAATGTGATGACAAAAAACGGCAGAATGAACGTCAACACACTGTCCACATAATTGGCAATTCGAGAAAAGTGAGTGTATTCGTCCAAAACGTAGCAGATTGATTTATAGTTTATATGGGTCGTTCCATTTTCATTCATGGTTTGGTTGTCTCCATAAATACCAATTTCTTGTCTCACATCTAAATAATTGTAAACAATAAAATTCTGTCAAATACCATAAATACATTTATATACATACAAACAAAGTTCGGTAAAAGTTGTATTAGAAAGGGGCTAAACAGAGAAAAATAATAGCGTTGGTGTACCGAAACAGGCGAATACATAATATCTACAAAACTTTCCACTACCACTACAGATATCTATGTGCTATACAATTTACATGAAACCTTCTCTTTGCTTTCACCCATTCACATTATTCATTTAGAGCTTATCCCTTATATGTATGTATATTCATATATTCATGGTGAAAGCATTTTCTAGCGCAGTATTTTATTTTCACGTGGATGTGGTACTATGTAGTTATGTCAGAGTTACACACTAACATCCTTCAAGTGGTGCCTTTTGTCCAGTTGCCGATTTTACACGCATATTGACTATTGACCTTCGAAATAACGATATAAAATTATATGGTGATCTCGAATGTGTCTTGCATCAGGGCTTGTTTCTGACAATTATGCATTTTAAACTTAATACTAGAGCAAAATCTTTTTTGGAATTTTTAAAGCAACATCATTAGAGGACGGGCAGTACTCAGTAACGCTGACATATTTCCAAGAACAATGTAGACAAGATTAATAATTTAAGTGTGTATTTAGAATATAGTTAGCGTCATAGAATGAAAAGTGTGAATGCATGATTGTAGCTCGTTGAGATTAATTGTTCTAACACGAAAATTAATCCTGATTAAACGCTTCTGCTTATTTGGGCGCTTTCAATTAGCGGAATAGAATTCTGCTTATTGAAGCAGGTTACTGTGAACGGGGAAACGTAACTTTCACCACTACACACAAGAGTAAAATTGTGATGTAGTCTTCGATAACAATGCAAGCCACAAGCTGGTGGTACCCTGCTAAGTATCTAATTATGTAGTTCTTGTCAATTCCTAATAGGCCATCCTAAATCTTATCTTTCGCTTTACATGCTTGTCCCGCACAACACGAAAATATGGTACATTGTGTATAGTTAAGTTTAAAACACTCAAATATAAAACTCCTGAGAAATTCCAAAATTGTCCAACTGTGGAGAAAGTTATGAACTGTTAAGTTGAACTTTAACTTTTAAGACTTTTTGAAGTTTTAAACTCTTGTTGGATCTAAAAGTTAAAAACCTTCATCTTTCCAGCAGAATATGCAAATGAAATATTATGCAATCCAAATGTTAAATAAATTGTAGAGAGACTTCATTATAATATATTCAAAAGAGTTCGGATATCTATATTAACTTATTCAAGTAAAGTCCTGGCACTTGGCACTAAGGGCTGCTATTGTATTTCTTTTCATTCCTATCAGTCTAAGTAAAGTCTAGTAAAAACCGAAAGCCCAATCTCATATTTAGGTAAGTAAACATTTCCGTTGCCGTTTTACATAAATTCTTTAGACATGCATATATATCCAATAGTCCTGGTGCGAAATCACACATTTTCAGACTATAATGCCTCTATCGCCTTTATATTCGTCTACAATTTTCTATCAAAGTTGAAAAACCCTAATTATCAGTAAAAATTGGCCTTGGAATGTGAATAGTATGTAGTAATGGTAGAACGATAAATAGAAAATTAGATGTACTAGAACTTTGTAAAGCCCAGGATTTCTCGATTCTTCATACTTAGCAAAGCTACCACAATGTATGTACCTAAAGATCACTAAATTATTCAAGAGTAAAATTAAACGTATGTACCTGTTTCTGGCTCATTTCGGAGGAAGATTACACTGGCTTCATCATTGGCTTTGATAATTTTGCCACAGGTTTCGGCGGTGCAATTATTTTCGCTCGCTGGATGGAAATTGCTAGAATTCTGGAGATGTGAGTAAGATATTTGGATTCTGTTGGTGTGAGCG
The DNA here is from genome assembly GCA_034694165.1 of Tomocerus mixtus. NCBI lineage: Eukaryota > Metazoa > Arthropoda > Collembola > Entomobryomorpha > Tomoceridae > Tomocerus > Tomocerus mixtus. Next base: position 12,626 of record JAQFYC010002953.1, on the reverse strand, counting down.
TTGGCATCATTAAGGTTAGGAAAGGTGGTTGGGATTGAGGTGGTTGTTGAAGGAGCGATATCCATCATCCGAGATTCAGGGTAGTGTATTACAGTAGCAATGATCCACATGTAGGAAAAGGCAGAAGCAGCTACGAGGACCAAGCCACATATTACTTTCTTGGCTCGGGCCACTGTGCAAACAGTTGGACGTGTCAAGGGATAACAAACGGCAAAAAATCTCTCAACTGTAAAGGCTACAGTGAGCCAGACGCTAAGAAAACTCGTTACTTGACCTAAATAGTAAATAAGTGGGCACGTAAGTCGTGAAGACATCACATCGAATCCGATATTGGTCAGCCAGACAGCCAGAAGATTAATTAGAAATCCAGTGTCGCTTATAGCCAATGCTGACAGGTAGAAGGATGAAGAGAGATTACGATGACTCGATGACTTGCAGAATACCCAGACTGACAGACAATTCCCCATTGCTCCAAATAGACACAGCAGAGGTGTGAAGAACAAGTTGAACAATTCTCCAGCGTTGAGGAACCTTCAAAAAATGCAATTTAATGTGTTGAAATATTGACTTTATATGAAAACGTAGTTGGATATAAGCAAACTGATATACAGACTGACGCACAATAATGTTTGCTTATTTTGGAACATGTAAAAATAGACAAAATAAGATTGACTTAGGCAAGGACAGATACAAATGGTAATATAAGTGTAACATATTATATACTACTTATAGATATTCTAGCCTTATCCAGGTGTACACATGTAGTAGATCAAGAGTACCAATCAACGTATTGTCAAAAGTACCCCAAGTAGCGATATAGCATATAAGGGTATTGTGGAACGTACCCCAAACTAGCGATATGCATATATGTTATATTGCTACTTGGGGTACGTTTGACAATACATCTATTGCCACAGAGGCCATTCCTTACAGTGTGCCAAGAAAATTTGTACTTACAATGAAATTAGTTGTGAGAGTTTTAAATTGGGTTAAAAAGTAAGTAAAGAAAGTAAAAGGAGAAAGTAGATTACTCCATATTTATTTGTCACACTCACACTGTAGAATTTCTTGCGTTTTTTAAAGATTGATTTCGTCACGATAAACTAATAAAATTGTTATACGTATTGTAATAAATAAAAAATTGTATTGACACTGAACGTCAAGTAGCTTACATTGAAATACTTTTATTTAAAATACCAAGAATCTTTGAAATGACGAATTCTTGTATGTACATAATATATGCCTTGTTATTTGCCTACGACGTATTCTGCACTCCTACAACACGATATTTTACACATCTGATGCACTACTAGCATTTTGTACTTATATGCTTCTGTTTTTCTAATGTGAGAAGGGTTATATTTTTTTCATGTACTGCTATTATGGGACGCAGGAAGGAAAGGCTTTCACTAAAACACAGTGGCCCAGGTAAGTAAACAAATAATTCACGATTTATGGTTGAAAGATCTGACGCAGTTTAGGCAACCTGGAATATTTAAAAGTCAATTTGTCTGCTCCAAGTCTGACTCAAAGCTAAACGCTTACAACTTACATTCCAAATATACACGCGTCCTGGCTTCACAGTTGTATAGTGAGTAAAGTCGTGAGTACATCTACATACATATCTCATACAGCTACCTAGTTACATAAAATGCACAAGCTTGAGAGATGACATTGCAATTCTTCCGTTTTCTAGTGCATTTAACTCCCTAGCATTACTCAATGTGAACACTGAAGACTATAACCTATCTATACCGAAATATTCCTTATGCAAATTGATAAAGTGGTTTTGAGAAGGCTATTCTCCCTATAAAAATACATTGCAAAGTTACAATTAGAATTTACTTGTATCTGTAATGTTTACTTGACATACAGCTTTTAAGATATTCTTTTACTTTAAGACCCCTTTTTAGGTCGTTTGCGGTACTCAATAATAAAAATTATTCACTTTTACAAAAAATATTTGTAAATAAGTATTCGACATTTAAATAATGTACAACAAAGTTTACTAACAGAAAAATGTGAAAATATTTTGGAGATCAGATCAAACGATTCTGTTTCATCAAACTGGCAGGATCTTATATTACATTACTACTGTTTTACAGACCAAAACGTTTATCTACTATTTATAAGTAGCAATGGAAATAATACATAGAAAGTGGTCTATATAGGTATCCTGGCGAAGACAGATTTCACTTATGTCTGTACACAAATAGTAGCACTCTCTTTACCTATAGAAACCCGTCCAAACATACGTTGCCCAAAAAAGCAATTTTTTTGTTTCTTCTCCTCCGTCGTTCCTTTTGCGATTTTCTTAGATGTAATACATTAGATTATTTCCATGAAGAATTGCCCCTGAAACCCGCTAAGCACTTAGAGGAATCCTCTGAGGATGAATCATGATATGACATACACATCATAGACAATGAAATCATACTTCTAAAGGAATTATTGGGTTGTTGGCATCTTAGCTGGAATAGCCAAAGGGAATTTGTAATACGAAATGGATAAAGTGAAAGTTGTCTACATTCTCTCTAAGATATTAATAGCACAGATAAGTGCCCAATCTTCTCTACTATGGTCAGTTCAAGAAAGCGAATGTCTTATTAGCTGAGGTGTGAGAGATGCATAAAATATGTGCACATTTCATTGAGAAACTCTAATTAAGTGCTCTCTTGCTTACCCGTAACAGAGCACGCAGTACTTAAGTAATACCGGCACATAGGCGGCAATAAATTTTCTCAAGAATTTCGATAGATTTCACACAAGAATAAGTTTATCTGTCGAATATAGTTTAACAATTTATTTTGGATGTACCTTAAAATATATATAATACACAATAATACTAATGACGGATTTACAAGTATCCTCTACTTGACCTCAGTACTTCTAAGACGAAATAACTTTGCTTTTACTTGAAATCTTCATAGCCAACAGTTACATAGTATTTGCGAGGCCTATGCATGTAGAGAGAAAAGGTAGACAGAAAACGTCATAGTAGGCACTGGGAGTCGGATTAACCAACTTTTAACCCGGATAATTTCTTTTGGGTAATCCATATTTAATTAACGTCTCTTTTAAGGCAGTTAGCCTACGTACCTGCATCTATTAGTAGAATTACTATAAACGAAAGTGGTAGTTTGTATATAATATTGTAAATTATGTAAATATACAAGTTTTGGCCCAAATAGGCAAAAATGGCCCGCAGGTTAAAAGAACAAGAGTGAAAATTAACTGAAATCGGAATTATACAACGGGAACTAAATATCTGAGTAGGTCACTACGAGTTTTCATTCTTTTAATTATTTCTGTCTTTACCTCGCTCCTACACAACTGGCTCACTGATCTCATTTACTATTGCTTTCAGTCTCACTCATATTCAGACAAACGGCTAAGATTTCCATTAAATCTCCATTGCAGTGTTGATACACTGAATCCCCCTTCAGAATACTAATCGATGTGATCTGCTTCTTAAAAGACTGTACGGGTTGCAGCTAACTTAATTTCACTGTTTACTCTGCTGCTATAGACTTGTTTTAAGTGGACGGGCTGAAATGCTTTCACTGTCCGGTCCAACTTAGCTAAAATTTATCCGGGGCAAATGCATACCTAATACCTAATACCTACCTACTTAAATACATACCAAGCATGAAGAAGAAAACACAATTTTCAGCTTTCGGCCTTTCAGTTTCGTTTCCTATTCATCTCGTGTCAATAAAATTACTACATGAGCAAAGTAAATAGCCTCAATTACAGTTCCTTAGTTCAAGTCTTCAAAAATTGATACTCAGAATTGTTGTCTCAGTTAAAGAAAGCACTATTCCTTAATAAGACGCAAAAAACGGAATAAGTAATCATCATTCCCATCTCACAGGCACATCAAAGAAGAAAGTACGTGAAGCAAAAGCCAAGGAATGTTTACATCCTTCTACAATTACGCTGCAGAAAACAAGTCGGCATCTTTTGCCAAATTAAAATATACGTACCAAGTTGAGAAAAGTTTGGAGTAACATGTTTAGAAGAGTAGCCTTCGAGGAGTAACAATCCTTGTTTCTTTTCATGGATCTCCCATCATTTATTATTTATGACCGGACCTGCTGGATACTAATAAGTCTAGTATGTAATGCTGCTTAACATTCTAGTTCAGTTGAAAATAGTTAGGCTAGGTTAGGTTTCGACAAAAAGGCACCGAGGCGACCGTTTTTTGTCACAACTCACACTCTTACTCTGTACGTTGTATTCTTTGCCGGTTGTACGTGAGTGAATTGATGCGGTCCGGTCCAAACCCCACCCTTATTATCCGGATACCAGCCAATACAAACGTTAGGAATTTTAAGTTTACGTGTTCATGGTCATGGGGAGCAAAAGTAGTTGAAATTGAGCTTCCTTTAGCTTTGGCATTTTGTTTGCGTGATTTTGACTGGATAAAATAGGTAAAACGAACATAATTTCCTTTACAAATAGTGAAAGTGATTCATTGCCCTTTTATCTCACTAAGGTGCATGTCTTTTGTGTCGGGAGGCAGAATTGCATAACCGAAGGAAATACAATGTTATTCTCCGAGCTAATTTGCTGCCGTATTCTCCATTGTGTAATAATTATCTTTCGGGTTTTGAGCTAGATCCCTCATGGGTATTACTTTTATTAAGTATCGAGGAAAGTGCAAGATATCTCCGTCCTATAACTCTGGAATGATTTGACATAAAACGTCGAAGCTGTCCACATACATATTAAGTACTTACCACAGACATGGAATATTTGTATAATATATTTACTTACGTTCTTCACGTCGTAACGGAGGTTAAGTTTGAAAATAGAGTTACGTATTTATGAAGACTGAGACAACAAGGAATTTATTTGCAAACTTATACTGCGGTACATGTTACAAATATATGTCGTAGCGATCTATTATTTATTCGTCACATAATATGGATATTATTTGTGACCGCTTGACATAGTTCATTTGTGACTATTTTCTTTGCATTTTTAAATTTTTGTCCCCTTTGACATTCTGACTCACTTTCCATGCTCATTTACTATACTCGGTTTGCCACAGTTTATTCATAAACGCAACCAAAACAAGATTTATAGGTTAGGTTAGGTCATTGCATACCTAACTTATGTAGCATAATACGAAGTTCCATAGGCTAACTTTTTCTTTTTAGAAGGGATTGAAAAAACCTTAAGTAAATAAGGCTTTACTACATACGTAATATGAAATAGAGCTCGCATTTATACTGTATCCCTATATTGTGTATTTACCGCAAACATACTTACTCCATACTCTTACTCTGCCTGCTACTTAATCGTCCGTCTATATGAGAGTTTGTCTATAAAATATGTAGAAACATCAATTTTTAGACGATTTACTCAGGTTAAGTCACATGGAAAGGAGACTATCATGGAATAGTAAACAAATTCCATTTAAGTTTGTAATACATGACTAGGTACATGACTACATGAGTAAGTATGGCGATGACACTATGACAGAAACAAATTTATGTGTGCGTGGTTGTATTGGCATTCACACTCTGTATACCCAATGATATTGATAAGCTAAATAAAATGGACCCAGGACTGTCCATATAATTTATGCTTCGTTTATATACTCTCCCTTGATATCAATATGGAAAAACTGGACAGATTAATTCATTCTATGATCCATTTGTTACAACATAGTAAATTACATTCGTTTATCAAAATGTGATGTGAATAGCCTGCTACAGTGAAACTATCATTTGCATTTAATTGATTATATCAACCAAGTAAAGTAGTTGGTAGTCCGCGCAAAATATAAGTACAACACAGTGTATGTATTACTTTGTATTTACAAATAGACAGAAAGTGCGGTTGATAAAGCAGTCGAGTTAACAGAAATACGTAGTACAAATTTTTATTATAGTAAGCTAGGCACTGATTATATCCTTTGAATTATTTAGTGTGCAGTGTGCACTTTTAATCTTCGAACTGAATGCGTCAAACAGATGCTGTCATTTAGGTCATTTGGCCATTTGACATGGTCATTATCATAATTTCATTAAGACTCCTTTTTAGCACTATGCTTCGATGTGTTACGTAATAATAATCAATATGCATTTATTAATTACGTAATCTGGATAACCTTGTTTTAATAACTAGAAATAGCTCAATGGCTGGCAAGATGATACCTCTAAGATACTGTTTATCTGCAACATTAAAGCAGTATTAGGTTTTCTAGCGTACATTTATTACAGCGGTATTTTTTAGAGATGTTTTGGTTTTGGGGTATGGGGTTGTTATTTTTTGAAAACATCTAGAGCAACATTCAGTTTTATTTTCAACAAGGCATTTTCAAAGAGAACTAAACATATTTAAGAAAAGAAACAGCAATGTAGCATAATTTCAGTCCAACCAAACCTAAGGAGTTAGGGTTTGAGTTGGCTCGCCAGTAGGTTCCTAGAATACCTACCTTATATGTAAGATTAAAATAGTACCGTCATTTCTTCGAACTCCTGAATAATGTACGAGATACGAAACTCGATTAATTTACTATCACTAGCCTTGCATTTAATGCCAATAGTTTCTATGAATATGTAAGCAGGTAGTTATGGTCATTAAGTTTAACTAAGTATGTAGTACTGCTAACCGTGCGTATACATAATTACAAGTAATTCATTCATAAACCGACGTAAATTTTTGATCCACAGAAGGAGAAGGACGGACAGATGTTACTTAATATTCAGATACCCAATAGGTAAACAGAAATGTATAAATAATATAAATAATTTGGCCATTCCATAAACGAAGTACACCTAGGATAATTTAACGAAGAGTAGAGTAGGACAGGATGTAAATTGACATTTTATTAAGCTTTACAATTAAGTTTATCATAACAAAAAAGGGTCCATCAAAATAAAATGCATTTTCCAGACAATTTATGACGAAATAAACATCAAAAGAAACTGGAGACGATTTACCCATAAAGCTTAATGATTCCCGTCACCCTTTCAGTTAGATACTCTATTCACGTTCTTCTTTCAGATATTGCACAATTTTTCAACAAATCTGCAATTATGACTGACATGCAAAAATACACTTTGAAGGAGATAAATTCTGCTCCACAAATATACGACAATGTAAGATACAATACAAAATATGCAGTCTAATAAAAGTAGAGCTATTAAATTCTCCTGTCCCATTTATTTGCAAAAGCATTATTGAAATTATCCATATTTTGTGTAAATACAGTTTCAGTGTCTGTTTGTCAGCTTATGGGAGCTGTGGTTATGGTTATACAATGTAACCGGGTAGAGTACATATCAGTGTATAGCACAAGTAAATATAACTTCCACTTCTACCTATCAGGGTTTCTTTGTCAAGCCGCTATTACATTTTACATAAGTATCACCCTTAATGTTAAGTAAACATTAATTATACATCGTAAATGTACAAATGTATATATAGTGCGAAAATGTCATTTGCAATTCGCAGCAAATGAATGTTGCCGAAGCAGATCATACAAGTGTCAAGCTGTTACTTTATGAATTATGTACGATGCTTTCAATTTACTTAGTTAGTATACAAAGAGACAACTGTTTGATAATACTATTTATAGCATTACTTACCTTACAATTTACATTAAATTGTCCATTTCCTATTTGTAAGCATCAATTTTCTTGTAGCCTTTCTACTACATAATACCTAAATGATTGCTTTGAACTTTTATTGTCTGAATTCTCAAGTATCAATTTACTTTGAACATTGAAGTGATTATTTCTCTGCTAATATTTACTATATTTTTATTTTTTAACATATTTTTGTATGCTTAAATGTATAAAATATCTGTATATCTGCATACATAATTTGCAGTTCACGTCTAATCTTCAAAGTTTATAATGTAATGTATTCTTATATAAATAATAAGAGAATAAGAGCAGCAATTTGCAATTTGTAAAACGAGTGTGGGTAAATGACGTTGTTAGAAGGCGTAAAGTATCTGGTTTGCTTAGTCTGCTATTTATATAAAATATATCGTCACCTACTATAATACGAATTGCCTTTATAGCCCTTTTTCTATATAGACGACAAATGTCCATATCGGCACCACAATTTTTTATTAAAGCCCAAATGACCTACCAACCAATGGCCCTGTAGTAATCATTCTATATATGCAAATGCTTGCCATAGGGCGATTAGTAGGTAATGCATTTGTCTTTTAAACACAATTGTCTGTAAGAGTATTTGCCTTCTATATAAAATTGTTTGTAAGGTTCTTATAGCTATGTATATTTATGTAATAAATTTAGATAGGAATAAGAATGAAATGTAACATACCACACTGCGGTTGACATAGTTGGATTTGAATCCATTATGCAATTCGTTTTGTTTTTACTGTTCCCAATGTATAATATTTTTCTGTCTTACAAAGTTTTCCACAAGCAGGCGGCCAAAATTACATATGTATATGTACTGTATGTACACAACTTAAGTAGTCTCGTAGGTACTATGTAATTTCCCAAGCGAACTTGTTTAGAATAATTTGCAATTGTAATTCATTCATTCTGCTCGACGAATTCACTATAAAGAGGAAGAGGAGTAAAATTGTCATAAAACACACGTTCAAACGACAGCAATGTAAATACACGTGTAAGTTAAGGTAAATGTAGATATACCTATTCACTCTCACTATCTCCAATACAATGTTCCACTCACAGTCACACAGATACAACCTCCACAAAAATACAGTCTGTATTTTATTATGTAACACGATAAGCTAATAGCATTGCTTATCTGGATTTAATTTTGTTCAATGTGGCGTAAGTATAAGCATTACATAAATTGCACGTAGTAGTAAGCTTGAATCTCGATGTATTTAGGTTACAATCACTATGTAATAAATGTATTGCAATTACAACCAATAAAGTTCTTTCCGCGTGAATTTGTGTATCTTAGTTTATTGGGCTAATTTATACTGTACTGGGCACTAGAGCAGAAAATGAAACCAGCCAAAGTCGAATCAACCAGGCGAAAGAGATTAACGTGTCATAAATTAAACTGCAGGTAATAATTATATTGTGCATTTACGTCATCAGACGTGATTCATGAACTCCAGATGCACCAATAAAAGTTTTTGATGGATAAGTGCTAATGTTCCAAAAAAGATGAAGTGAAAGCACACAATACACTAAACAAGGAAATTCATATCTCTCAAAAGTCCCAGAACTATATAGTACTTCGTTTTCACTTTAAATTAAAGCATGAAACTGACATTGTGGTGTCTGTAATCTGATACTGTTGTTAATAATTTTGTTTCTAGTACTAAAAGTTGATATAAGGAACAAAGTGTAATTCTTGGAAAAGGAATTCGTTAATATTCTGTGTTCAGCTAGCCGTAAGAAGAAGCTCAGACCACACGAGACCAAAGAAGATGCTCAAGTGAGAGTGAGACGATGGGAATGGAGAGATGTATGACTTTCGGCTAGGAAAGGATTCCTATTCCTCTGGATTCCTCATTCGTATCCTATGTACAATACAAACGGGATCTGCGCTTCTCTTTAGCAATATCTGTAGTAGAGAACTTTTTGCCAACGGCATAGGAAGGCTTTGCTATGTAGAATGCATTGTAGATTGCTTACGCATTTAACTTCACATCACACAAAATACAAAACTCCTTTCCCATTTTATAGGGTTTTGGCGTTGGTCGACTTTCTATACGGTCTTGTACTATGGAGTCCACAGAATTGTCGTCAGCGTGCTTGATTTACAGTACAGTACCGCCCGATTCTACTGCTCAAATCTCTAACTGGCAAAAACGAAGGCTTCAACATTCAATGTTATCTGCTCTTATTCCTTTATGTTATGATGTAGTATATTGGGTACAAATCTGCTCCAGACAAAATTCTTCTTTTGCTTTGCATTTGCCTTTCTTTTCTTTGCAAAATTGTATTAACTCAACAGAACCCTTTAGGAGTATTGTTAGAATAATCTAGAAGAATAAAAAATTATTTTCCTTTCACTACTACTGCAGCTGTAAAAGGCTAGTCCTACTGAACAGTGAACAATGAAAATTAAATACTCCCAAGAAAAATATACTTTGTAATTGTAAGGCTGAGAAACTTAATTGTGCTTATTACCATGTCAAAAGGGAACAAATCCTGAAGAAAGAAATTTGGCTATTGTTCATCCTTTGGTTACAACACGTTGGGTTTCGTTTCTTGTTGCTTACACACTAACAGTGGAGTTTTATGAGAGTAGTTTATTTTGATTATTTACTTATGTTTATGTAGTGGTAATTTGATGTATTTACAGTTAGTTCAGCGGCAATTTGCTGTTAAACTACACCACGTAAATGTATTAACTTATTCACATTCTCAGTTATCTTTAATCTTTACTGAGGTTATCACTCAGCATTTAAATTATATAGTCTGTTCTCCAAACATACTAGCAATAAACTAAAATGAGGACGTATACATACATGTCTTAGACAGCTGGGGTTCTATTGGACAAAGGGATTCCTTTTATTTATTTATAATAGGAATCCTTTAATGAACATATTTAGATTACACAACGAAAGATGATATAATGAGATTTTAGAACGCGTCCCTATACGTTTTTACCCGAATACATATGTTTTCATCAAGAATGGTTATTTACTTCAGTACATAAATGGATCATTAAAATTAGTAATGTTGTAGTGATATTATGCATCTAATCTATATAGATTCATTTTTATTAAAAACCAAAATGGGTGGCAATATCATGGTGTTCAACATCATCATACTACTGCCTGACAGACAGTATTATGTGCGTATGACATAAATATACTTCATAATATGATTTATTATTCGTATAGTACCAGTAGTGTTAGCGTTATTTACCTTACGTTTCCTAAAAGGTTTCACGTGTAAAATAATAGTTATCAGCATAGCGTTACACTCCAGTTAATCCCCTATGTTTTGGCGTAGGATACCAGCTACGATCATTTTGATTATATTTATGTATAGTAAGTAAGGCAAACTCGGTTGACTACACTATGTGTCTCTTTTGTAATTCATTGAAATGACCTTATGATTTTATCCATTTAATTTTGTTTGGTTGCAGCGGAGTTATTTGATTTATGTGAAAATGCAATTATTCTGTTCTTCTGTCTGACTATGACTTTCACACTTGAGTGAACTGGACTCTTAACACCAACAAATAAATATATTGGAATTCCTTCCGCTTTTACAAAACTATGTGGACTGTTGACAATGGAAAAAGATGTTGAGGGCTTGACTGCCCAATTCAGACAGTGCAGTTGTGTATCAAGTGTTCCATTAATGCCAAAATACAAAAGAACAATGTAAATTGCTTCCGCACATTACCACAGAATAAGAGTTCCGCAAATATCACTTTGTTGCAATACATGGTATAATTACATATATAAGTAAACTCTATGGATTTATATTTTATACTCCTTTTAAGCAAAATATGCTTAGCCCATCAATCATGTAATTAAACGTAACCTAAAAAAGTACATTAAAATTTTTAGCTAGCTATTAGTTGTAAATAGCCCGAGTTAAAAATAAAAATAATAATTAAGTAATAATTGGAAAATGCAAAAAACAATTGTGCATTTGAGATGGTCTCAGACATTCGATATTCGTAATCCCAGATGTTTAAATGGACTAAAATGGACAAGTTGATAAATCCATCAATAATGTAATGTTATGTAATGTAAATCAACTAAGTATTAACTACTAGTATGTATGCCATAAATTACAAGTGGTGTTTTTATTTAAGTAACCAGCATACTTAAAGATCGAGATCAACCAGCAGACGTAACCAGCTAATCCGAAAACTAATTTTGATTGTAGAGCAGATGTACAGCACGCATAGTTGCATTTAAATACATTCGTCATTGCCATAATATTATATTATATAAGGTATTATTAATTAATAAGTAGTGGAAGCTATTTTGCAGAAGTGACACTATATGTCTGTCTGTCTGCTAATGAAAGCAGTGAAGTACGCAAATACAATATATTTAGTATTTTTGTGTATTTTAGCACACCCAAAATATTCGATTCGGTACATGTGTAGTACAATACTATCAACCATCTGCATCCGTATCTAGTACATAAAATTAACTCGTTCAACAACTATGACCTTAGCTTTGGTACAACTTTGCATTACTGCACCGCACCGGTGTCTATTACTAACGATGTAATGACATTTACGAGTTAGTTTTTTACATCCGTTTGGTAAAGGTACGTGCACGAGTAGACTTAATCAATTACAACATATATTTGTGGAGTTAATACTATTTTCCACGTAGTGAAGGCTAGATAATGTAAATTCATCATACAACTAACTTTTATAACAAGACGCAATAAAAATAGTTTTAATTTATGGTATGAACATTTATATGGAAAGATGATTTATTAATAAATTACAGTAAAATTACAATTTATTATAGCTTTGCAATACGTTACTCCCGTACTATTAGCATAAAAGTAAAATATGACATCGTAATTTAATAAAATATAGCTAATTCCATTGTTATTACTAAAACCAACACCAACCAACCGCACAAAGGTGGGTTTCTCGTTTCTGGTTTATTTGGGCGGATGATTCACTATGAGGGCACCATATTACATACTTAAGAT
>JAQFYC010002952.1:0-22802 GCA_034694165.1 Tomocerus mixtus | reverse complement strand
CTACGACTGCTACGTAGGTACATTTCTTGTAAAACTAAATCAGAACCATAGCACTCCACAAAAACAGTAAACAATCAGTTTACTCATTTCATTTGCAAACAATTATTGAGGTTGAGTGAACAGATGACTGCATTTTGGTATGGACTTGGCTTGCATTCAAACTGGAGCATCGGTGAACTTTCAATCCGATAAGAGTTAAGTATCAGATAATATGACATGAAATATGAGTACCCTATTTGTACCCCTATCTTGTCTAGCTAGGATGCGATTTCTGTAAATACCATTTAGAAATTGCTTTAAATTGCTTTGTGTAAACTTTGTGTTGCTTGATGCATACTATCGATTTTAGATAATTTTTATACAAATACCTAAAATACCAAAAAATTGTGCCATTGCCTATGGCTTTTGTTATTACTATTATATTATTACATATTATTGCTACTAAACAATAATTATTCTAAAATATATCATACACTACAATTTATAATAAAGATTGACTTTAATCTACAAAAATATGCATTTAAAAAAACAACCACATACAACTCATACTTACAGACAGAACACAGAAAGGAACTGATCATGTGAGTAAGAAAAAATGGCATACCTTATTTATGCATGATATCTAATCGTGCCCAATATGAATAGATTTTTGTATTAGGATTAATCTGTTGATCACAGGAAGACGAATTTGCCAAAAAATCTCCAGAATTCCTTCTCAGAATTGTAGCGATTGAAAGCTAACTTTATGATATGAATAGTTAGGTGGTGTATTTATAGGAAGTAAAAATATTGAGTCTTTCTTTAAATCCTTGTCGATATTCCTGATTAAAATCTCGGCTGTACAAAGTCGTTGTCTTTAACTGGGAGATAATCTCGCTTTGCGTCACTCACTACTAAATAGTTACTACAGCTTCCAAATCAGGGTCTATGTGTGATGTTTGGTCAACTCCACTGAAAAAAACGAAAGCTATGCAATATAGATAAAAACTGTCCACTCACCAGCACTACACCATACATCAGTCTCTCAATAACTGTTCTACAATTATGTAACTTTGAATGACAAGACTTTATTCTTCTCCGAGACTTTATTGCTCTTCAGCCTCCTGTAATTAAAAATAAATGTGTGAATGTAACAAAATTAGCAAGTTAATAAAAAATATTTTTTGGTGGCCACATATCCCCGACTTAGAAATATTTACAGATTATGATGCAATATTGGATGTGCAGCGACCCTAAAAACCTACGGCCCCCTGGTCAAATCCAAGCTCAACTTTTCATTTTCTAGAAGGATTTTTGTAAGATACGTGAGCAATTAAAATAAGAAAACAACGTATCAGAAAATGGGAAAACCCCAACCAAACTATTACATATAATACCAAGTAATGAGTAAAGTAGTATATAATACCACAAATATAAAATTTTGAATTTCTATTTGAAACTAAAATTACGGGCCAAAATTTTACCAAACTGCACTACAAATCATCTTTATACGATTTAAGTTGTAAGTTCTAGATATATATTATATACAATAATTACAATGAATTGAATTTGTTAGTTAAACTACCTAAGTAATGTGACGAATCAAATAAAAATGAAAAATTAAGAGAAATAATTTGATTTACCTTTCTTGATCCTAATCTCGAAGTTGAAGATGGCTGAAGAGAAAGATCTAAATGTCCAGTTTCCACTTTTGCAGTATTCCAGTTAGCTTCTGCAGTTTATAAATTCGAAATCATAGTTTACTAAATAAATGTTAAAATCAGAGAGTTGACGTCCGTAAAACTGTTGTCTCTAGGTAAAGATTTACTGCTAGAGACATTCCTATACTCTAGCAGGCTGGCCAAGTTGAACTAACCATGAAGATCTTCTTGTCTGTGAACGTGTAGTGCTGTTCACTGTAGGTTCAGGTGGTGCTGTGACGTCAGTGCAGTGGCATGCTGTGCTAGTATTTCTCTTATAGCAAACACCCCCAATTCGATATTATAAGGATGTCTACTTTATGATTTTATGCAGTGAAATTCTTTTATACACTTTATATATACGCCACTGCGTTATATATATCCACATCCCTGCACGACCCTCATTCAACAAAATGGACTACATGTAAACGCCTTCAAAATCAAGTTTTATAACGGGTCTCTGAGGCGTATCCCTATGAAATCTTTAGAGCGTTCAACTATACTTGTAGAAGTCCTTGTGTTGACGTAGATACCAAAGCTTTGCAAAGATGGGCACCACGGCAGGCTAGTAGAGTAAATATAATGTATAGCGACTTAATTTTTGGGCAAATATGACTCAGAAATTATAATTTAATTTTTCCTTTGCTAAAAACGTCTGCACTGCCCACAAAACAATGAATTCCCAATGGAACTGTATACCTTAACACTAAGACTGCGTACGGATTACGGATAGTTGAAATTCAGTCTTCCAGCATTGATGCAATATTATGCAACTGTTTAACATTTGTGACTTAGTGGCAGAAATCAGACTAAAAACGTTAGTTTTGTTCTAGTGACAAATTATAGGACATTTGAATTACAGTGGCTTGACATCATGAGTACATTTTTGTCCCTGAACTTTAGCAAGTAGGGTTAGAGGCATGAATTTTGGCTACCTATAGTTATTTTTCGAAATGGGGGGGGGGGAGAAAAAATGGATTAGGCAACCCCGCCTCTCCTATCCTTTACATGTATTATGTTTCCCATGTTAAGTCTCCGATGTCACTCACGCGGACGCGATTACCTAACATTTTACTACTGAATTTGTATTTGGGGGAACTTTTTCCCCAAATGTAATTTGCTAGATAATCGCTTGGGTGAATAGGCCTTCGCTCAGAGCTTTTTAGTAAACTCAACATCATTTCTACTTTTGGTGCCCAGATATGGCATGGAAACATGCCCAATTGCAACATGATCATCTAAAAAAGCAAACTTTTGTAAATGTTTCTATCATGTTAAAGTCAATGTCACAATAGGGCAAAAATTAATAAATTTTTCGAAGAAAGCTTTATCAAAAGTTTATATTTTTGTTTGATGGGTATATGACCTATATGGTATATTATACATTGCATTGTATAAATAAAGTATACATCCTAGCAAATCCCAGAAAATAGAAAGCTTTCTCATTTCCATATTAAGAAGCATAACCTAAAAACACAAAAGACTCCTTGACTGATTTAGCGCGACTTTGAAAATATGTCAAATACTGGTACTTTTACAAAATGTTAACAAAGTCAAAGTGAATTTTTAAGAATTTTAGTTCTAATTCGGGGAAAAGGCTCCAATTTAATTTCTAAACATTTTTATGATAATGTCAGTTGTTGTGAATGAAATTTACGAGAATGCTAAACTGGCAAGAGAACAAGCTCTCATGGGCAACTACGAAATGTCTACAGTTTACTATCAAGGTGTAGTTCAGCAAATTCATCGTCTTTTGCAGCAAATCCCAGAACCTAACAGAAAGTTACGATGGCAAGAGGTATGAATTTCGAAAATTTTCTTAATGAATTCAAAGATGCGTAAAAATATTTATTTGATTTAACAATTACTTAATTAGTCTGGCGAACACAATCTAACTTGTAGTGTAGTAACACTTGCTTTTTTGCTACTTACTTAATGTGTAATGTATTTGGTTTTTATACATTATTGGACTATTAGGTTCAACAACAAATGGCTACAGAATATGAGCACGTGAAAGCTGTTTTGAATACTCTTCAGTTGTTTCGCAGTGATGGAGCCTCAGAAAGATCTATTGGTAAGTAATGTGATTTTTTAAAGCTTGCCCTAACTTGTGACGATGAATGGGTAAACTATTTATTATATACATATTTTACTACATGTGTACGAATACGAATGTTCTAACTTTTACGAGAAGATTGTGAAGATTGTATCATGTAAAATATGTATGATATGATTAAATGTAATTTAGATTTAACTTAAGAGTTTTGAGTTAAGAAAGTTCTTAGAACAAAATATAATTATTAGTTATAATTATATTATATTCTGTTATTTTTGTGTTGATACAGGACCCGTATTACGCATTCCGTCTTTTGAAGAGCCCGTTAGGGACCCATCGATATTTGCTCCTTTAACTCATCACAATCAGAGAGATCCTGATGTCTGGCCACCGCCTCCGGACAGAGCTGTAGCTCTTCCACCCCATCAGCCCCCTAAACCAGTGCGACGTCCCACGGGTAAAGGACCAGTCCAAGGCAAGGGAGGTGCTCCATCAAAAAATGGAGCCCCAGCTAGAAAAGATAATTCACGACCACCTCCTGGTGGAAATACGACTGCAAAAGGAAAAGGTGCTGGTGCTACGACAGGTGCTAAAGGAAAAGATGACCAAACGAAAGATAACAAAGAAGAAGCAAAAGAAGACCCTGATGAGCCAAGATTTGAAGCAGATTGTCGTGCTGACGGAGATCTAGTTGAAATGCTTGAGAGAGATATTCTGCAAAAGAATTTAAGCGTTTTCTGGGATGATATTGCTGATTTGGTTGAAGCTAAAGCTCTTCTTCAAGAAGCGGTTGTCCTTCCGATGTTGATGCCTCAATTTTTCACTGGTATCCGACGGCCATGGAAAGGAGTGTTAATGGTATGCTGTTATTGTGGTTTAGTTATTTCGAAATTGGTTTACGGAAGATATCTTACGCAGGAAGAAAGCGGACACGGAAAGAATCGTACAGAGGAAAATTGCGTACATACCGCGTTGCCGTACTGTGAAGACAAAGTCATAAACACTTGTACTCTACTTAAAAAAAGACAAAACTGAAAGTGAAGATAGCCATTTTAAAATTTAAAAGTGGGGTTTTAAAATAGCTAAAGTACATTTTTTTGATATATTGTAGCAAAGTTTTTGAAATATTGCCTCGAAAGTTTTCAAAATCTAAATACAATTATATACACCTCGAAAACGTCAAAATAAGTCACACAATAAGGTAAAGTGTCGTTATCTGAGAAGAGTACATTACTACAGTACGGCAACGCTGTGTGTACGCAATTTTCATATGTACGATTCTTTCCCTGTCCGCTTTCTTCCGGCGTAAGATATTTTCCTGATTCCTTCGAAATTGAATAACATTTACGTAAGACTAACATTTACTCCTCTACTAACAGGTTGGCCCTCCAGGAACTGGGAAAACTCTTTTGGCAAAAGCAGTTGCCACTGAATGTGGAACAACATTTTTTAATGTTTCTTCGTCAACTCTCACTTCCAAGTATCGAGGAGAATCGGAAAAATTAGTTCGTTTATTATTTGAAATGGCAAGATTTTATGCTCCGTCAACAATATTCATCGACGAAATTGACTCACTGTGCTCAAGAAGAGGTTCTGATACAGAGCATGAAGCCTCAAGGAGGGTGAAATCAGAGCTTTTAGTTCAGATGGACGGTATAAATTCTGTTGGCACAGGGGATGAGCTTAAAATGGTCATGGTACTGGCTGCCACCAATTTTCCATGGGATATTGACGAAGCTCTTCGTCGACGTTTGGAAAAGCGTATTTACATTCCATTACCTAATTGTAAGTTGGTTGATCATGTGACTTTGAAACTTTTCTGCTCATTAATATCTTAAGGTAATGTAAAATAATACAATTATTTTTATTTTCGTGCCTAGTTGAAGGACGCGAGAAACTACTGGAAATTAATTTGAGAGAAGTAAAAATTGACTCCACTGTCGACTTAAAAGAAATTGCTGGAGAATTAGATGGTTATTCCGGTGCTGACATTACCAGTGTTTGCAGGTAAAAATCCATGAAAAATGGCAATAAGTAAAATAGAGAATTTTATTATTATGGTTTTATTGATAAAATATGCAAATATTTATCAGGGATGCCTCGATGATGGCCATGAGGCGGAGAGTAGCTGGATTGAAGCCAGAAGAAATTCGTGCCCTTCCGAAAGAAGAATTAGACTTACCTGTAACTCAGAAGGATTTTGATGATGCACTTCGAAAATGCAATAAGAGTGTAAGCCAGGATGACTTGGAAAAATACGAAAAATGGATGGCTGAATTTGGATCATCCTAAGGCTGTTTTAACGATACTGATAATTTTAAAACTAGGATAGGTTACGGCATAATGGTTATTGTGTACTAACATGTAGTACTTTTAATGTTTTGACAAACTCACACGCTCACACAATAATAACTGGAGAACTTCCTCAAGGAATATTTTAGGATATTAGTTTATATTAGGGCGTAACGTACGAGTATATATAATTTAACTTTTATACCAGTTTATTTTAACCATGTATTTACTAAACGTAATAATAGTATTCGTGTATATTTTGTAACTAAATAGCTACATAAATAGGTAGCTAAATACTAATGACTAAACGTTTGATGTCATAATCTTTTATATTTTAACTTTCGAATTTCGCTTTCAGTAATTTGATTTCCTACTAGGGATTTTATTTGTTTATATGAAAACTTGTGGTTAACCGTGTTAAATAGAATATTGTATCCTACCACAACTGTACACTTTTTTAAATGAAATCATTCTTTATCTCGCACAGTACCATTTAAGTTAAATTTTAGCCGATGTATGTAACCTAATACTTATTTGGAGACTCGACGTAGTGCCGTACCGAAAAGTAAATATATCGCCTTTTACATTTGTGATCATTGAAATAAACAACACTAATTCCCTCCTAAACTGAACATTGAAGATGATAATGCTTCTAACTAATACTACCTATAGGAAAGAATTTCCTTTTTAAAAATATGCATGACTGAATTGTACCAGTAGGGAGTTCTATGAAATTCAAGAAATAATAGTACGTATAACATAAAATGAATAGTAAATTATAAATTATATCTGCTTACAGATTTCGAAAACTAAATATATAAGTAATGATTTAATCACTTTGTAAGTAATCATTATGTCAGATGTCAACCTAAAGCGCGTACATTTGATTAGTCTACTTACGTGTCTGAAAAGCGGATCTGACATAAAATAGATTGCAATTTTACTTTAGTTTGTCTTTGTACTACTAAATTAACATAATATGTGATGACCTATGTATTATTAATAATTTAATATTGGTAGCAGTAAATATAAATGCTAACAAAAATACATTTGTTTACTTCAAATAAACTAATATCGTATTTAAACCATTAATTCTGCTTTCGTTTGAATTATTTCATTTATTTTGAAAGCATGCTACTGAATACACGCATAGTCATAGTGTTTACTGATGAAGTTAAGGCTTTTAGCCCTTTAGATTAGTTAGCATTTTATATAAGTCAAGCTTTGGTTAATTGCCTTGACCAACAGACTACATAAGAATATAATTATGATTGAATATTATGCTGAGTATGCAATGTAAAATACTTACTATAATACACTATCTATAATAATATATGTATGTTAGTATTTAATGGTAATACTTTTCATATTTCCAGATAACCAATTACCATATTGGCACAATATGGCATTAGTAGTCCACAACATGCAAACATAATTATTTAGGTATACATTTTTATAGTTTCTAGATTTAAGGTCAGCATTATTGATAGTTTTCATTTTCATTGCAATGATTTTTCCATTAATAGCAAAGACAACTTACTTATAGCGCCTTATTAATGGTTGGCCTTAACAAGTTTTGTGTAGAATGAGATACGTGTTCTAAGCAGCTATCCTTTACCATTCTCATTCGTATCATAAAAGTATCCCTAAGATTTGTGATTATGATCACCTTGTTAATACGTTTTAATAGTTTGTATTAGGAAGCTCTTTACCTCTAGTTCCTCTACCTCTACTAATTTTTGTGCAGAAATTTCTACGATGCAAAATTTAATAGCGATTTATACATTGAGTGTGCAGTATGATTTTATTAGTTAGTAATAATAGTGATGCGTAAATGCGTATAGGAAATAATTCCCTTTAAAATTTATAATCAAGAAATGTTCCTAATGGAACAAGCTTTTGATGCACATTAACTGCCTACTAAAATATACACGAGAGGATTAGGTAGATCCAAAATATATAACAATATACCTAACGTAGGACCTGGACCTATAGGAAACTACATTGTTTTTTCAGTTCAGGTATATCGTAAACATAATTGTTAGTGTAATTTCAGTTACATAGCAAATGCGTATATTTAGCAGAACAAACATTAAAAAGGCAATTTAAGCTGAAACACACGCTACCGCATTGAACTCATATTAAACTAGGTATATTGCTGCCATAGCTTATTTTCTTTGTCAAGGTACCTTACTTTTTACTCGTGGGAAAGTGGGAAGGAGTATCTTCATTTGTGTACGTTACGGCACGCATTATCAATAATTCCTAATGGAAAAATTTATTGATCCGATTTACCTGTCGTATTATGTGTGTGCTTGGACTTTAGGCTGCCACTGGCACTGGAATAGTGCAAGGCACGAACATAAACTTAAGCTAGGTGTACGTAGATACTATTACTTGTACATCCTACCTGTATTGGATGGACAGAAGAATAATGGAGCCTAAATTTGCGATTAGAAGGAAATAAGTAGGAAATTCATTTATGACATGTATGTACATTGTACATTTTGCGTTGCTCAATGTCCACTAGATTATACGTTGTTGCTGTTCTTCTGTATATATTTTAGCTATTGTATATGATGAGCTGTCCTGTCCTCCTATCCTAAAATTCAATAGCAAACAGAACCCCTACGGTATTGTCAGACTTTCTTATTTCAAAGCCTATCCCGGACAAGCCTGGAATGGTATTCACAACGCAATCGTCCTACTTCTAAGCCCATTTCGCTGCAGCTACGTACCTTTGCAAAGTAAACTATATATTGGAAAAGTAACTTTATTGGTCTAAATAGTATTAGCAGTCAACCCAACTCAACCCAGTTGATTCAGCATACATTATAGAATGACATTAAACAGAAGTGGAGCGAATGTAGATAAAATGATAGGTTTAGCTTCATTTACATGGTTTGACACGAGGAGCAGCATTCCGTCGGCTCATACTCATACTCTAGATTCTAGGATAGAGAATTTATCATTTCTAAAGTACAATTAGAATGATATAGGTTTGCCTGTGAATACTTACTGTTTACTTTGTATGGACTATTTATCCTACCAACCCAGGTAAAAAATAAATACACAACTTTACAGGACAGGATAGCCAATTCTTAGAAGTATCAGTCTTATCGAGCCTTCTTCTTGCAAAATATTATTTGCAATGCATTTACCCGTCAAAAACGAAATGAAAGTATTGTCCTTTGTGTACTTAATCCCATTGGATTGAATTGAGGAAGCTTTTAGTGATTCCTTCATAACGTATTTACAAACATTCAATTGCTAGATGTATTTGTATTGTATAAATACACAGTTTTCCTTATAACTTAAGCACACGACAGTCAGTCATGTAATAAATATCACATCAGTAAACCTTGTCTTGTCTACATCTACGTCTGCAGTCGTCATCGTGTATTCAATTGGAATTTTTTCGCAGAAGTAGGCTTAGTAAACATTTATAGGTGTATTAACATTTCTAATCCAGTTTGAAACAAATCGTTATATACCAAATTAACTGTAATAGCAAGTACATGCATAATACATACATACTTACTATAGAAGAAAGCTAAGCTTTAATTATACCTAATTGCTTTCGCATCAGTACAGTGTAATTTTCCGTTTCAGTTTAATAACAACACTACACTTACAATATCAGCTAAACACTCATTGTCAGACGAGCAGCTTAACTTTAACTGGAAAGTTAATAATTTGCAAAAATAAGGTAAACTTATAATTTACAATACAATTAATAGTAAATTACAATCATATATTTGTAAACATAAATATTCTAAGCAAATAAGCAAATTCTTGTGCATAGTATACATAAATACATGCATGTGCATGTAAAAATTTCAGTTTCTTTCCGTTTTAGATCTTCCCATCTCATCCTGTTGAGTTAAAACTTTAAAACATTGAAATACTCCCCCCGGCCGGTGGCATTTCATGGGCGGCGGAGCAAGTAAGTCATTATTTATTTTATCAACACTTAACATAAGTAAATGTAAGCTAGAGTAGATACTAGTATCTACTTTACCTTAAGTAAATGGATAATTTTTATCTGTTTGAGACGCATGCAAAAATTTTGTTTGCAATTGTACAATGAATGAGAATCACATATTATCTGGCCTTAATTATATGTACAACATTTAATCAAATATTTTTCCTGTTAATAATACAGCCTTAACTTAGATTCTTAAAGTTTGCCTATGTACATAAAACTAATTACGAGCTTTTATCTGTTTACAATAACTAGTTAGTTTTAGAATGAAAGTATATTGCTAAGCATGTTGATAAGTATGCATGAATTTATCTGTTTTACATTCCTACTAACTACATAAACGAGACTCATAAAGATTGGGACATGTGCAAAATACTAGTAATATGATTTATAGCCAAGAAGTGTAAAGTGCAAACCTGCACGTGAATTCTTCTTACAATATCAAATAGGAAAAGTATTATCGTTTATCTGTGAAAACGTTGTTTCACACTAGAGCAGATATTCTATGCAATAAAATACTTAAAATCTTGTTTTATAATATTCACATTCATCCTGATCCTGATTGCGAGTGTATTTGATTTCATTCCTCTCGCTCTCTTGCTTCTATTTTATTTTTGACGCATGCAATGGCAATTGCCTACTTAGCATCTACTAAAAAGTATAATGATACTAAATAGGCAGCTATGTTTCTACCATAATTCTCTCAATAATAAGATTTAAGCAAAATGCAGGTTTAAGATTGTAAAATAATTTGTAACGCGTGTTTAAATATATAAAATTGTTCGAAATTGCTTTATAGTTCGCCTTGTCTATGAATTATGTGACTGTAACTGCACCTATATGACTCATATAAATAAATTGGGATAACAATCTTACTATTTAGTAGCTAGTAGCTCCTGGTATCATATTTAGTACTTAACAGGCCTTCAAAATGATCTTAAGAGCAATAATATTAAAGTCAATTGGCAAAGTTAAGTTTTTGAGTTTCGAGGAGATGGATATGGAATGGAAGTCAATTCAAGTATAGTCACGGTCCGTTTAAGTTTAGCACTTGCTTTTTAGCAAGCTATGGCAATTCTCCTCTGTAGCTTACTTATTACTATATTGTAGTATGCCATATTTATTATCGCAAGCCAAACAAAGGGTTAACACAGCCATGCCATGCCACTTAATCCAAGCAAAGCACAATTATATGAAAAATAACACTATCAACATCTCGCATCTTACAAACTTAACTTGCTAACTGCATTTTGCACACTTAATACACAGAATCGGTAGTTGTAGTAAGCCAACTGTATATTTACGACTTTCGTCTCATTACACGAGACGACTCTGACTCTACTGTCTGGTAATCTGTCTATCCTCTATACCTCTACTAGTCTGTACTCCACAATACTTCATATTTCATATCGCAGTATCAAAACTAAGCTATAAGACACGTCCCATCAGTAAGATTCCTCTATTAGAATGCTCTAACTCTGAACTCATGTTCAGTATACTTATTAACAATTAGATGTGTGTAGAATGTGTATAAATGAAATACCTGCTTATGCTGCTGCTTTCGTAAAATTTCTATTAGCTGAAGATAGAGACTAATAACAATAATAAATATAAACTCATCATAGCTACATATTATAGTCATTCTAAAGATGCACCATACATAACGTAACGTAACATAAATTCAACTTGAATTATTATAACATAATAATGGTACATTAAACTCAAATGGAAAATTGTGCATCACTAATGTATCAAGAATTTAAAGAACATCACGCAATAACAATAATAGAGAGAAGTTTTCCTAGATTGCTTAAATTAAATTAACTCTTTCAACTCAAGTTCAAGCAAAACGCTAATAAACATTACATTTACCATTAACTTTACATTACACTTAAGAGATTGCGAATAGAATTTTATCTTTTCATCTACACA
This sequence comes from Tomocerus mixtus, assembly GCA_034694165.1. Classification (NCBI taxonomy): domain Eukaryota; kingdom Metazoa; phylum Arthropoda; class Collembola; order Entomobryomorpha; family Tomoceridae; genus Tomocerus; species Tomocerus mixtus. The sequence goes on along the minus strand of JAQFYC010002952.1, from coordinate 10,858 downwards.
TACCTAAAGATTTTGTTAATAAGTACTAGGTATACCTTGATCTATTCATAGATGCTGTATGTAATAACATACTTACGTGCTTTCATTCTGCATATATGTAAGTAGCATTTATCTGCACGTAAAATTACTTACTTAACTAAATACAATAAAGCAACTTTTGCATTGTACTTGCCTGGTTTAGTGTGATGAGCAAAGTAATTCACGACGGTGGGAAATGAAACCTGCAGAAGCTTCTGTATACTTGTATTGTATTTGTTTATGTGCATCATAAAAATATTTGCGTTACCTACATACATACAGAAGTGCACTTTACTTGTATTTGTATGTACTGCATTACTCTGATCTGGTCTGTTATTTTCTGTACTATATTACACTTACGGCAATAATGCTGTTAAATGCATCAGAATCATTTCTGCAATCAGCATCACTACAATCTCTGCATTATACTTAAGAAATTAACAAAAAGAGTTAGAAAGTTTTCATTGACACGACTTGATGGAGGAACTCAGTCAGTTCAGTTCAGTTTCAGTGATAATTTAATGGAGAGTAGTTTGGCTTGGTCTGGTCTGCAACAGTAAGAATACCTAATTTAACACCAAGAGTAGAAGTATCCTCCATGTATGTATATCTGTAGTAGTACTAATATCCTCTCGTCATCTCTAGTCTTCTTTACAGTACATGTACTACTGTACTTAGCATACATGTGAAATATATGATATGAAGTAGATTGATTTAATTTTACTATCCGTACACAGCTATGAAGATAATAATATTAATATGTACAGATCTACCAAGAAATACAGGTAGACTCGACTGGACTATAACTAATTGTACGGAAAAACTTTATGGTACTTTTAGATTAGAAAACTCTATTACGTTAGTTTACAGGAGCTACCTTCAGCTTTAACAATGAACAACTTAACGCTAATCATTTTCGCAGTACGAGGTGAACATTGTGCTCAATGGCTATGTATTTTAGAACAATTATTGTTCCTTTTCCCCTTGTATTGATTTTTTGGACATTATTTCCACTACAGACATAAAGTTAACTAACTGTAGTGCAGTTTTATGAATTAGAGACACTATCTGTAATCTGTGCTTATATAGCAATTTACTATGCAGATTTTTTCATTTGAGATGTAAGTTAGTAAGTAAAGTATCTAAGGAACTGGCACATGCAAATAAATAATTCGTAAGTTGCTAAAAATTTGCGTATTTGATACAAAGAGCAATTTTTGCACTACGTAACTTGATCATTGTGCTGTAATTGTGTCGTGTTCCTTTACCATTTGCATTGAATTGTTATAACTAAAACACTTTAATCTATCTGTCTGTACCTACCTACTTGACGAAACTAACAATAAACCAAGCTTTCCTTTGCCGCTTTACTTTACTTGATCTCTGGACTAGCTTAGCTATAATAGTTTGACAGTTTTCTATCAGATTTTCTTGGAAATTGGATGAATGTAGCCATTTAAGTGTTATTATGTGATAGCTAGTGAAGTGAAGTCAGATTTTCATTACAAATTGACTTGGCTGCCATTCTTGCATGGCAGTAAACGCTAAACTTGTGACTTGGTCATCGTTGGCTGAATTTGGTTATGACTTTGCCTTCTGTAATGGGAATTGGATGTGGAAGAAATGATTATATTAAAGGCAGCTGCTCCTCTTTACATTGCAGAACACAGAAACAGAATAAGAAGATACTTTTTTCCCTAATGATTTGTTTTGCGAGTTGAGCAGAAGAGTTTTTTTGTAGCACTACACATAGTGTAGTGTACTTAGGTACTTCGGTTCTTGCTTCTTACATCAGTTAAGGTACCTTTACCTTAGTTTACCTTAGCTCACTACATTCACGTAACATAGTGTCAGATTGTTAGGACAAGTCATTCCTGTATCTGACTGGGCAATAAAATACGATACTTTGCTTGTAGTGCGAATTTGGATCTCCTCTCTGTGAGTTTGCCGTTTATTGTAGGAACTAAAGGAAATAAGGACATACGTTCCTCAGCACTACATAAATCACAAAATTACATTATTACTTTATTCAACCTGCACTGTAAGTTTATTATTATGGATTATGCATCTAATCTTTTCCATAGAATTGCACTGTTGTGAATTGTGATTGTATTTTTTGACAAGTAATTCTAGACATACTAAATAAGTATCCATGCATACTGCCTAAATCTTTGTTTGAAGTTATGCATTCTATTCTGTTTCCACTTATCTTTAGGTACGTTCTTTATTATTGCTAACAATAAGTGTATAGTTAGCTATAGCTACCTAAAACTTAAAACAAGATAATCATATTGCATAAAAGTATTTAGGGGTGAATTGCTAGAAATTTTGTTATAGAACGAATGGAGGGGTATTTTACTATTATTACTGAGGTGTCTGTGTCTGTGTGCCTATTTGAATGTGTATTGCATGACTAAAAGTCTGTCTTATGTGTGTGTGGCAGATTGTTTTCTAGTTTTGCACATTGCACTACATACACTAGTGCTACTGCATAAATAATATTAGAAGAATATGTACAGCACTATCAGAGTCTAAGTATGAAAGTCAGAATGGCATGTAGTATCTGTATGTATGTATTTAGATGTTAACTTACTTATCCTTATCCCTAGATATGTATTTATTATCTGTCTGTATAAGTTTGTAGTTTGTGTTCGTGTGCTGTGCCTACTTATAATATGTAATGTAATATTATTATGTGGTCTGGTATGTAGACGTTTGTATGTATACTTATCCTATTGTTCTATTATGTATATTTGGTATATGAACAGGTGCCATAGCGAGTATGCATCATAGTAGTCGTAGATCGGCGTTTGTTGACGTTCGAGAGCGAGAGAGTGAAGACGGTTCTGAGGAGTATGAATGTGAGATAAGTTATCCTCCTCCACCACCTCCTCCCATTTGGTATTGGTACAACGCATATTCTCAATACATTGACGACGCCACTGCTGGACTCGAGTAAGCCTCTCTTTAACATTTTATAAGCATTACTTAAGTATCTATATATAGGTATATAACATATAGTTACAAAAAACCACTCCGGTTTTTGCACTCCATACCGGTATTTACTCTAAATAATCTGCAATGCAAATGCAATTAAGAAAAGTGAAAGATAAGTTGATACAAACACGTAATATGAAAGTATTACAAAGTGATTAGCTCCTAGAGCTACTACTGTAATAAATAGATCGCACCTGTTCCGAACTTTATAGCTACACGCTCTATATTTACAAGAGTTCAGTTTCATTTCACATAGGTAACTTTACTTCTTAACTAAGGAATTTAATTACTTACAGGAAGTAGTGCAAGCTAAAGATAGGCTTACTATTACAATCTATAAGAACATCCTTACTTATATAATCTTTGTGTCGGAGTCGGAACACACACTGAGAATCTATAGTTATGTATTCATGTAATTAACACGTAGGTTACGGTGTTTTAATTAACTGTTTTACTATAAAATATCTCCAGTCGAAATGTCGTTATCTTTACGGTAGTACGGTATTGTTCTAGTAGAATAAATTCTTACATCAACTTCAGTTCATATGAAATAAAGTTGACATAGTGACAAACAGTTATTACAATCTGTTTCGCACAATTTTTTGCAAAATATTTTTGTAAAATGTATGTTTATGTGTACCCCACATTGTATTTCATACAAAGGTTACGTATTAGCTAAAAGAACCTACCCAAAGTAAGTATAGTACATTATAATGTAAAATTATGAGTGCATGAATAATAGCAAGATACCAAACTACTAACTACCAAAACTCTAGATAAATATTGCTTCCCAAAATTGCGTAAGAACTCGTTCTGGTGCTTCTGATAACCTTTCTACTAATTTGTGGCACCGCAAAACACATAAAACGTTCCTTAGCACATCGCCCGGGCAAGTAAGAAGTATCTAATCGACATAATATCCGTATACCTATACCTACTTGAAAATAAATCGGTTTTGTTATAAAGAATGTTTCAGAATGGGAAAAATTTGTAAAACCTTGCCTTGGTGTTAGAGAATGTGGTAAACTATTCCAATATCATGGAAAATATTCATTCTTGACTTTGACCATTGAATTTTAATATCAAAGTAATCTGATCTATAAAAATAGGTACCGGGCATTAGTTTAGGGTGAAATTGATCCTGGTGTCGTGTGTGTAGCACTTCAACCCGCTCCACTTACAGTTCAAGTTTAGTATAAGCGAGAAGTTAAGAGTTAAATTCTTAGCAAGTTATTTTGTATACCCATATTGTATCGTATTGATTATGTTTTTATGGCGACTGCGTTTTTCCTGTTCTATTCCATTTGCCTGTGGACTGTATGTCTGCTACATACATAGTGCCAATACAAACATTCATTGCATTGCAATAGCGCACCCGGGTCCGGGTACCTGTATTTTCTTCCCCTTTTGCAATACAATGCAAAGAATCATATACCTGTACTGTACTATTATGTACGACAACTCAACGTGTGGAACAGAAGGGAAACAAAAGCCAAAGCCAGGAAGTATTCAGAACCCGTGCCGATAGTCTGTCGGGTCATTAGTCTCTTTTCTACCGAGTTTGACTGTATTTCTTAATACTTGGTTATATCTGTATATGTCTTAGGCACAAGGATCCCTCTGTCACAAATAAGGGTTCCTTAGGCTATGGGTAAATACGGGTTCCTCTCGTTTACTCTTTTGATATCTAATTAATTCTGATTAATCGGTAATGGATGTTAGTCTTGCTATTTACCATGAATTTTAAATGTTTTTTATTAAAAAGCACTACTCTTGTTTGGGAATTGTTCCCAATCTATGCAATATCGGCCGACAAATATGCAATTTTTGAAAGTGCATAAAATTCTGTATGAAACAGTCTGAGGCTACACCAAAATTTTAACAGGAACTGATTCTAAGTGCCTGGCGAGTATTTGTGCATACGACATATATAAAAACCGAAGTAACTTACGTTGCTGGACGGTGAACCTTTAGCTTTTAGTATTACATAGACTTTGACTTGGTTTTGAATTGATCGTAAAAGATCTTAGTGTGAGTGTGTAATGCAAAGTTTTATTCTTTCTATGCATACATACTTTTACACTATTACACTAGTATTCTTTCTCAAATATCTATGAATAATCCTTTGTAGCCTTGCTTCTTGTTTTTGCTACAATATCAAAGTTACCCGAAAAGTTTCGTTTATTACTCACCTGCCATTAGTCACAGTCAGAATCACCAAGCAAAGTAAAGTTTCAACCTGGACTGAACTGAGCTGAACTCCCATCACATCAGTGAGCCACTCTAAAAGTCACATACCTATATAATATAATATTAGTCACATCCCTTCATACCTATCAGGACAGGAAGAAAGAAAATATATTAATCTGCCTATAGATTTTGTCTAAAAACGTTGCAACAGCTGAAACGTTAATCCTTTATATGTGCATACACATTTTAAACGTGTAACATGAGTTGTTATATTCGGTTAACTGTCAAAACGACTTGTATCCCAGTTTCCCTTAAGTCTACATATAATCTTATTAGTTTTTCATCTTTAAAAAGCACTTATAGTAACATAACAAGATAATTTAGTGCTATTCAAGATATGGGTGTGTAGTCTTGTCTAGTTTAAAAGTCTTTCCCGTTCAGTACATTTGGTGTGAGTGATTAGAGTTTTAGTACAGTAAGACTACAGTTCAAAGCTCTTTACTTTACTTTACCTCATGTAACGTTATATTATGTTATTTCTTATTCTTATTCTTAAAGGTAGGTTATACTAATAACCTACACTACGTTCACCACTGCACACTGTGTGTAATAAAGTAGCATCGTCATCATTATATCAGTACTTTTATACACTAGCTAATGTTTTTATAAAGAGCGTTTTCTTTTCTACTTCTTTCCCTTTCGTTCGTTCGGTTCAATACTTCATGCACATTTTGCACTGCATGAAAAAAACGTTGAACCTAATCGTACCGCTTGCATGTTCTTCTGCTGCAATGCAATTCATGTCTCACAGTAAAACTTAAAAGGGAAATTAAAGCTCCCTAGTTAAACTAACGGACTTAACAAGACACAACTTTTCTCATTCTGAATCATTCATAACTCACCTACATCCGATACCGATTTATAACATTATTGTCATTAACTAAACTTGTATGCTGTACTTATGCATAATAGGAACCCGGTAATAAGTTAAAGTGTCAAAAAGTGCTTCTGTCTTACTGTCTTGATCGGTGTGAACTTCTGTGAGCTTATTTCCTATAGGAATCTAGAATTAATACTACTATCAATCTGTGCAAAAGCAGTATAGCAAAAATTCATGGAAATGGGATTCTTCGGATCTATTGTCAGGGAATTTCTAAGTGATCCATTTTTCAAGTAAGTATTTTTGTCATAATGTTTAATTACCTAACACACGTTAGCCTAGGTAAGGTACACTACAAATTATTTTTAAAATATACGTTTTACCAATTTTACATTATTTGCACTGCAATAATGTGCTTTGTAATTAATAAAGTTCATTGAAGCGTATTATAATTAACTACATTCCTCATAAAACCATTCCCTCGTGTTCCGTGTAGATAGTAAACACGATAGCGATTATTGTAATTAATAGGATTTGCAGAACATGAGTTTGTGGTCAATCGCTACGAAAATTAAAATGTTGATGAAAATAATAACATAGTGGCAAGACAGGTGACAGGGTGCTATTTTTCGATATTCAGAAATATTTCAATTTACTATACATATATATAATAGGGCAAAAGACAATTGATTTAGAAATTAGGAAACCTCAAAGATGTAGGACATAAGATTTATTGTTGATATAGGTAAAAGTACATAGCAAATATTTAGGTGTACAGTTCACTACTACAATAAATAATTAATCCAAAAACATTTTGTGATGAATTTGCGGGTTTGTGTACCAAAATTCCAAATCCATTGGCTATAAAATCGATTTTAGAAGCAATCAATATTACTGTAAAGCAAATTTAATTGCTGATTATAACTAATGTATTTAGGTAAGCAGTATAGTCATGCATGGTGGGTGCTGAATACTGTAATGGAACATAATTGAACTTAATTGATAGTCTGAAACTCTGAATTATTTAAATAGATCCTAGTCTTTTGGCTAACATGCAAAATCATGGGCCGTTTTCGAAATGAATTTCCTACGTCCTCATTGTCCTTGTACTTTACCTTCCTTTCATTTTGCCTACATGGCCAACATAACGCAGCTTAAGTACAGAATTTATATACATCCAGAATTGTTGTATCATAGTACTGTATTGCATAAGATTTATATATATGGAATGGACTACTAGATTTGTGTGCACAATGTAAGCTTATAGAAGAATGTTACTATTACTATAGTATATGCATGCATTACTGTAAATCACGGTTATTAAACATTGACTAGGGTTGGAACCGACACAACCGAGGTCATGCCGTGCTAAGAAAACGGAATAGGGTAGACTGTAGACATGTCAAGACATTGGAGTAGGCCACGCAAAATAATATTATACCCTTTTTCTGTTTTATTTAACATCAATTTATATTCAATCTGTCCAGGGAGAGGAACGTATGTATGTAGGTAGGTAATTAAATAGTTTGGATTATGCACAGGATAGTATAAAGGCATCTATGCATGGTATACATATATAAAATATTTATTACGATCTGTAAGATTTTATTATACTATTGGAATGCGTTTAGCATTCTTGTAAATACATATACTATAGTAATACTCGTTATTATGTCCAATCCGGCACTAGATTTGTATGAGAATTCTACCTGGGCACCTTAAATATTGTAAACTTGGTTATTGCAAAACATTCCCTATCTTGTAATAAAATTAATTATTATGTGTACCTATGTAAAGAAAAGTAAGATATTTATTAACATAAAACTTTAAAGCAATTAATATCAAGTTGTGAATTGAATTATTAGTGCTAACAAGTGTAGTATTAGAATGATATTATTATGTTATGTTAGTAATTTCCATTAAGATTTTACAATTTTTGTAGCTACAGCTAATTTCTTGTTCAGAAAGTCTGCTTGTTATGGTGCACGCAGAAATTCATCTATATATCGAGAACGCAATGAGATTTTTCACATGTTATAAACACCATAACCATTAGTAAAACACTGTTTAAAGTCATAAATTCAATAATTACGATTAGGTATCTTAGGTAGGTATCTGCTTTACATAAAGTTACTAGTACAAGGTATATTAATGATGCGTGGAATATAAAGACTTGATGTTGTTGGAATAGAACCAAATCGAGAACAATATTCTTTGATATTTTTATTTGTTAACTGTGTTTATATAAGTATTAGACATAGGAAACTGTGTACAACTTAGTTATGATAGTGTCTGATTTCCTAGTAGGTCATCAACCCAAGTTTTCATGAAAGAATCCACGGGATTCTAAAAGACAGGACAGGACAATAATAAATTAGATCAGGTGCCTACCTTTGATATACTTTTTATAAACATGCAATATAGCTTTACTACGTATAATAGCGCATAATATGTTTTCATAGTTAAAGTAAAGGTATTTTGCATTTTATACGAATGCTAAACGAACGAATTGGTTGTTATGATAGGTTACAAATAGCTTTACATTTATATTAAAGAGCGAACAAAGGAATGTGCTAATATTTGCACATGAGTGAGGAAGTTAGGGTTTATTTGCATAGCCTATATACCTATATTAACTAGACTACTTAATATTAGTGTTAGATCCCTAGTTACCGTGTGTAATGTATAATATAGTTGTATTTAGGTGCTGGGTACGCTACCTTAGGCCTTAAACCTTAATTCGTACACTGAGATAAGTAATGCTAACTGTATTCCTATTACTTGAAAAGCTCTAATTTTCTTTTCATGCTGACAATCAATTGACGGAGTACTAAAGCTGTCGGATGTCATATTGATTATTTCAGGCAACTCTTTTGTTAACAAAATTGTTATACTAAAGTACATTTTTCCCACTTCATATACTTACTATAATACAAATACTACTGTGTGTATGGTCTACTATGTAAAGTCCAATCCAATCCATTGCAAGCAAAAATGCCCTAATGCTTTTGCTTACCTTACCTTAGTTGTTGTTGTACAGATATATGTAGCAACGACCTTTCTTTAGCACACAGACACCTATTTTACTATACATGCAAAGAAGTTTCAACTATTTAACCATTATGTGGTATACTATCCTATAAAATACGTTATATTGCAAAAATTATAAGGTACAACTCGGGTAAGGTCTCTGTTTATCTCAATGGAAAAGGAACCCGGAACACCCGTAAGGATTTCACCTCCATTTCCGTATTTCCCTTTAATATTTACGTCCGATCTTCTGGGTAGTTGTCCTCTTTAATCGTTAGTCAAACAATGCTGAGGAATCAATGCAATGCAGCATGCCATGCCATATACTTCACTTGAACATATTGCCAAAGCCACAAAGAGATGTTCGATTTGGCTGTAATTCGGGTCAGTTTCTTTGCTTTTGCTAACTTTCTCGTGCATTACTGCTATTGCCTTTTTATTAGTCAGTCCGAATTGTTGTTTTATCTTGTACCTTCGTTGTTCTTCCAGTTTGTTTCAAAAATTGTTGTTACATGTTGGATTTTTTTCATATCTTGAGGCATATCGTAGAAATTCCCGTGTGTTTACAAACCGATAAGAAATTGGCATGTTTGCGAATAAAGGTTAGTGCCTATAGACCTTATACCCCAATATTAGTGAAGAAAGTGTGGACTTTAGCACGTATACGGTACATTATTAATTACACTTTTGAAATGCCAACCTTAATATTTGGTAGGATAACTTAGAATCGTTACGTGTCCTCATAAAGAACTGAAAGGTTGCATAAAGATTAAACGGAGAAAGCACGTAAGCTTTATATAAGTATAATAAGAAATTAATAATTAACGAAATTAATTTCCGTAAGTACATCACGCAGTTGCGGTATTTCGCTGAATTTGTGTTCGTGCTGTGCTTGCTCTTTAAAATAAGAAATTCTCATTCTCCTAAGTCTACAAGAAGCACGACACTTATAGTACATATAGTGCATCTCTCCTTCATTTACGTCCTTGTTTATTTTACATCGTGATCCATCTCAGGCACGTTATTCCAGCCTCCGTTCTAGTAGATATCAATTTATTATGTTAAAATACTGCCTATTCATGTGCAAGTGTTTAAATTGATCTTAAGAGAGAGGAAGTAGCTATTCTTGAAGTCTAGTCAGTTGGGATGTGAAGAGTGTACATACACATCCTAATTTTGAATTAGCTTTCTGTGCTTCATGTTTTGTGCATTAAGACTTACACATTTTGAAAACAAATATAAATAATATAGGAGATACTAATCAATTTGTGATCGTGAGTCGTGAATCTCAATTAGAAGTTATAGTTGTTTAGTGTATTGTGAATTATAAGTAGAGCTACTTATACTACCATTTCACAAAATGGATTGTATCTTAATTTGTTAACCTCGTAACTGTGACGTAGGTATGTGAAACGATTTACCTACTTTGGGATTCTAATTCTAGAACTTAAGTATATACATACGGGGAAACCTTGTTTGCATAATAAATTGTAATTGGATTAGCAGACGTGGACTTGCAGGTGCATTTCTATTGATAAAACGTTAACTCCATTCCAGTCCAACCGCTTAGCGTCAATTGGTTAAGCATGCAGCTTTCTCATAGAAACTTATGGAATATAACTGTACGCATTAATAAGATTGACTGATTTTCAGGGATAGGATCAGCATTTATTTATTTATTTATTTATTTCATAGACAATTTCCTCAATTGATTGAGGTAAGTTACATTATCCAGTATATTTA
>JAQFYC010002951.1:0-22803 GCA_034694165.1 Tomocerus mixtus | reverse complement strand
TTCGGATTTTGCTAATTCTCAATCTTATTCAACCCATTCCAGTCTGAATCCGAGTCTCGTGCTTTAGTTGCAGCTTAAGACAATAATGCTATTACAGACAAAGTAATAAATATAGAGATATGGAATTAATTAGAATTAATAGGAATTTTCTTCTGAGCGAGAGAGATGTGTTTAATTGCATTTTACATCTTTAACTTATTAATTTTTATAATTCCTTCAAACTACTATTATTAGTATACATTCCATTTTTCAGCACAATAATGGATGGAATTCATTAAAAAAATTCTTAAAACGAGCTACATTTACGGCTACAATTATACAAATTATAGTTTTGTCCCCAGTACAAGTACAGTGAGTCCAACCTGGACCTGACTGTTGTCAAGAATAGAGAGCCCAATTTTAAACCACAATTTTATGTAAAAGTAGAATTGAAAGTAAAACTCCAGGTTTTTTACATGCATTATTTTCCAAGTTTATCTCCATTTTGCACACCCGGCCGGCACTCTCTCTACGTGACTCTATGTGAAAGGGAGAATGCTGTTTGTCAAACCGCGCTGCATTTAAACATTGTTGTGAACAAAATTGTGTTGGATTTAAGTAAGCGTAGTAAACTTAAATGGTACATTAAAATTTAACTATAATAAAAGCGTCTTTAAATCATTAAAATCGGATGACAAGCGCAAAAAATTAAGTAAATACGTTCTTTAATCTGTATTAACACACATAAGCTATCTAATTTCACAATATTGTAACTTATTGGACTAGATTTATTATTTTATTGCTCATTTATTGATTTATTGATTTACTGTTTGTGCTTCTTTTGCAGGTATTTGTGAATTTGGACCTTTAAACTGAAAATGCCATTAACAAGACTAAATTTAGAAGAACGGATTGGTTGCATAAGGATCTTTTCAATTTATGAGAAGACTGGAAATTTTAAAAAGGCATGGAGAAAAGAATTTGGAACGGACCCTCCTACACGAAAAACTATTGCAGCTCTCAATAAAAAATTTAACGAAACTGGCTCTGTAGCTGATTTGTCTCGCAGTGGCCGTCCGAAAACGTCTCGAAGTGCCGAGAAGATAGCTCTGGTTGAAGCTGCGATAAAATTGGACCCAAATAAATCAATTCGTAACCTGTCAAATGAATTAGGTCTGAACAAAGCAACAGTCCATAGGATTAAGCAAGGTAATGCTAATTCTTGTTTTTAACATGTATAGTATTGATATGTATGTAAATTGTGAATCACATAAATATGTAGTAGTATCCATTATGCGTATTTATTATGTGCTTGTTTGTACAATTTGTTATTTTAAACGAATACGTGGTTTTTACAGGATCTGATATAAAAAGTAGTAAGCTGCGAATGGAAAACAAAAAGCTTAGAGAAAAGGTAGCCGAATTGAAGAAAAAAATTGAATGCTTGGAATGTCAATTAACAGGAGACACTACGACGTTAACAGATTGTAAGGATTTATTACCTTAAACTATCTTACTTAATCTGCCAATTTGCAGACAAGCTTAATAACCTATTTTGAAAATTATAGTATTTATGAAGAATACTGACGTGGGAGACGATATTCACGGTCAGACAGTTAGCATTACGCTAACTCCTTCTACTCTGCTAAACTCCCAAGTATTGGTATGCTATCTGACTTAACTTTTAAGCAACAATAATTTGACAACGTAGTTAGCCAACAAGCCAACACATTTTATTAAGGAAAACTATGTTATATATTATATACGTATTTGGTATGTGCATGTGTATGTATAAACAAATATTGCATTTTTTTGTATTTATAGCATCTTGAAGGACTTCCATCTGTTCAACTTTTGCAAGTTCAGCAGCACACCGACATTACTCAATTGCAGTCTCAAGAAATTAATCAAATTCACATTAACCAAATATCCCATGACGCTCTTTCGGATTGCACAATGTATCATATAACTACAACTAATTAATTGGTTGTAACTTTTCAGCATGTATGTGGGATAGTGATTCGTCAATGCCTGTTTACCGTTAATTTTCTGGTCTGAATTTCTCATTGTAATACTCTTATGTTATCCATGCATTTACTAATTAAGTTTCTCTGAAGTCAAGCATTCAGAATCTGAACTGAACTCATTTACTTTATTTAGGGAGATGTTAATTGACAGTGATAGTAGTAGTTTGTATGCTAACTAACGATAAACCAGGGGGCATTTATAGCATTTATATTATCCGAAGTATAGTATGTAGGGTGTGTATATTCTATATATAGTTAGAGTATGGCTTAGTTTTTTAAAAGTACGCAGTTATCTTCCCTAGGTATTTAAATTCGCATGTATCCTTAATTTCCTTAATGTTCGATAAAATGCATGAATCATGAGCATGTTTATTATTACCTACCTCCTTAAGACGCGTTAGAAAGTTAATTTTTAATTCGTAATAATACAGTAACAATGTCGTTATAATATTGTAATACGTAGGTACTAAACTAAATGTTATGCATGTAGTAACTTCTGTAAGTACAAATAATTCCCAAATGTTAAAAATGAAGACTTTAATGCAATAATTATAGAACGAAATAAAAAGATGTAATCATGAATTATGAATTCGATTTTTATTGCAGATGCATTTGTGTATTTACATTATTACAGATATTTAGTATGCTCTAATTTTTTAGACATTAGATATAATACAATACATATTCTTATCGTACAATGGTTATCGACATAATCGTTCTGCCCTATTTATCTATTTTACTAAATATTACTAAATCGAAAGCAGATTTATAATACAATGTTATTAGTATTTTATTATGAAACTAAACTAAAGTATTTACTAGTTAAAAGATTTATCAAGTTGCAAGTCAAAAATTGATTATAATTCTACTTGTAGACAATTCTACTGGTATGGCTAGTATGGAATATCACTAATAACGAAGATTAAAGTTAAAAATATGCTCAACCAGGTAGGAGCATTTAGATAATTATTGAAATGGCTTTGAAAGTTTGAGTTACTTGTATTTTTATTATATACGCAAAGTTAACGTAGTATTTTACAATATTACAGTTATCTGTGTAGTATAATTTATGTATACTCTTGTTTGTCGGGGGGTGTAGTTTTGTTGCGTTGATAATACGATTGACGTGCAATAAACTGTGCTAATACTGATAAGTAATTCAACTAACGATAGTTAGATTATAAATAAGTGAACAGTGCAGAACAAACAGAGGTATGACCTTTGTTAATATAATACGTTTACTTTACATAGATTATTCATTTGCATTATTTAAGGATTTATATTTTGTAGGTTAGTATGCTATCTAAGTACTAAATGATTTATGTCATCTAACTTATGTGTTTACTACTTAATAGCTTAACTTAGGCGTTACAATCTACACGTTACAGTTACATCATCTGTATTTATTACTATAATACTTATGCTTCAAACTTATAAATTACAGTAGATGACTGTCTTTATTATTTAGGTCATACTTTTACATTTACTTTAGCGATTCTACCACAATTTCTCTCATTATTGCCTTTAGCAAAGCAGAAAGCAGACTAGGTGTTCAATTTTTAACCTCCTTATTTCTATTAGGTAGTATATTGATATATCTGACAAACACATTTTACGTTTTACCATTTCCTTACAATTACTTAGTTTATTCTTTAGTGTTTATAGATCATTTATGTGTTGCTTGAAATAGGTAGCATGATTTTTGCTATTATTACATTTAGAAGTATAGGTAAGGTATGGGTGTATTTACCTGACATAACATTAAACATTTAATTATAATTCTTCGGTCCTAATGAGAATTTTGGATAAAATAATCTATAGAATTAGTTTGAAAAAATACTGACAATGAGAACAAGTAATGTACAAAAATTATAGTAGTGGTAGTAGATGAATTAATCCCAAATTCAATGTGGGGGACACAAAATGGTAAAAATATAGCTTTAACTTTACTAGTAATAATGGGGCAAAATATTGTAAATATATGCGGAAATAATTAACGCAATAACTACAATTGAATAACTAGTACAATATCAGTAATGAGAAAAGTGTATGGAATGTCCAAGACTAGATATTTTACCATATATACGATATACGAATTAATATTCAAGATTACAATCATAATATCTCATTCACATATATACAGATGAGGAATAAAACCTCACATGATTACATTTACATGTTACATAGTACTTGCCTATTAAGTTATGTATTACAGCAATTCAATTAATTTATGCATACCTTTTAACTATAGACATACTAGTCCTTCTTGCGGACCTACTGCATACATGTGACTTAAATCTAATTCAGTTAAAATTTCTTACAGCGCACGATTGTATTTAACTGACTTGACTCTAACAGGACCACCGTAATTAATACTACTTACTGTTCTAACTAAATATACTAATGTATAAACGTCACTACTCACATAAATTCAAATACATAAAAAAATTATAAAGATTAATGAAAGTCAATAATGTAAACTATACAATTTGTGTATTTGTAATCGTTAGGTAATAGTTATACCTTGCGTTAGGTAATAATTGCATACTTATTACTTATATACTAACTACTAATACATGCCACATGTAGTCTAACCACAACTGCAAATTATTTACAGTTACAGGACATTTATACATAAGTAATTATTTTCTGTTCATTTTATATAATGTAGATACCATATAGCTAAGGTAACTTTTCAGTCAGTATTATTACTAGACTTTTATTAAAAGAACGTTTGGTTGTTTGCAAATGTATCCGACAATACCACCCCAGTGTATATGCGCTTCTTACAGCAATAGAATGGAATTGATTTGGACTTGGGTAAAACCACACCTAATAGTTCGGTATTTAATCGGGGGAGCTGTAGTTTAGTGCTAGTCTACCTTACATTTATTAATTCCTTAAAATTATCTATTTACATGAGTACTTTTATGAACTTAAGTATAGGTAATATGTATTTTGTATAACTATCCTTAGTTTTAATCTATGTACTGTGGTAATGCAAGGGTTAGAGGGTTTTGATTTCTTTGACTGTAATACGGGATACGAGTTTTGTAGGTAGAATATCTGTAATTCTAATATTTAATTTCCTTTATCCATTTATCGTTGATCTGATGTTACAATAACAGCACGTAATCTTGCCTGCTTAAGTGAATCACTGTTTTTTAGTAGGAATGAATAATATTTAGAATTTTAGAATACTAGAAATGCTTTGATTGTTTTGCTCTTCACTATTCACTGGCTGTGACCCCATTTTCTTGGGCTTATCAGTAAATATTGGTTTGCTTGTCAATAAATGATAAATCGATGGATCCGCGATACGGTGATGGTGGAGTTGCCTCACCGCACTGTAATGGTCACGCATAGTGAGGATACGAGCTAAGATGCGAAGTCATATGTCCAGCATGCGGAGGCATGGAGTGACCAGACGCTGCAGCGATGTTTGAGTACAAGTTGGCGCTTGGACTACTCCAGTAGCTCGACGGAGACGGAAATATACTTCCTGTAGATAACAAATTCACACAGTTGTAGTTAAAATACCAAAATTCGATTTAGCAACACTATATTTAGTAAACTCGAAAAGAAAGCACATGCATATACATAAATACATAAATAGTAAGGTAAGGTATTTCAATTCCATACACTACACACCAAACGCTAGGATAGGAAATGAGAAATTTGCGAAAGGAACGTTACAGAAGGATTCGGTAATTGAATTTCAGGGGTTGGAGTTTGGAGTGTGACAGATAGAGATAGAATATACGCTTTCATGTTCAGACTAAACAGTATGTCGACAAAAATACTTCAAAATTAGATTTTACATACCTGCATGGTAACTTGACATGAAGAAATCCGACTGGTATTTGTAGGCCGTCGGATCTGTGGCTGCTGGTTGTGTTGCTGCGGCTAGCCCTTGAAAGTCAAACTTGTACGCATAGCGTTTACCATGGACTTTGGTCATGATGTTTTTGTCGTAGTAGTACCTTTATGAAATTAGAAATTAGACAATTGTTACTTTTAAGCATTTCTGGCCAATTCTATCCAAATTACCAGAAATGAACAAATTGAATAAAAATGTCCATGAAAATGTTTTTAAGTACCTAAGTGCCCGACTCAGTTTGTCGTAGTTCATATTCGGCTTGGATTTCCTTTCGCCCCATCTCCTTGCCACTTCATCCGGATCTGTCAGCTTAAATTCTCCATTGGTACCTTCCCAAGTTATACAGTTTGCATTTGAGGAATCAGAAAGCAGTTCTAGAAGAAACTGCCATAGCTGTATCTGACCCGATCCTGTACAATAGTAAAACAATAAAATGTTTAATGATAGTTCATGGGTAGTAAACTACTTATTACTAACAATATTAATACAGATTCAGCTCTTCAAGCTAATAAACTCTTAAAGCCTGCAAGCAATCACCCCAAAATACTCCTAAATATGCCTAGTCAGAGCCAAGTTGTAAGTAAAGGCGTATATAAGTATTATGTAGTCCTTTTTCTTTAGGATTTAAGAGAGCAAAGCAAAGACTGTTGTTTGAATAATGTTAGTACATTAGTTACAGTTAGCTATGTATTCTTAACGCTGTTCTGCACTGTAATGTAAGTTATACGTTGACCACAAGTTCCTGACAAGAGAAAATACTGCTTGGAACAGGAAGAATTACAAGTTCTAAGGAAATGCTCAATATTCTTATTGCCGGCTCCGTCTCATGCAATCAGCTTCCTAGTAATCAGATAACCCTTTAGGAATGAGTAGTAGAATAATGCATGCATAGAGGTGGTCGCAAACACAAGGAAATAGTAAACTTGTGGAAAGGTTATGGAGAAGCGGAATGGAAATTGTACCAACACAAATATTTCCCTCAATCTTACATAACAGCCTTTAATTGACTCCCTTTCTGTCTGATCTACATCGAGTCTATGCTAAACGCTTATGTTGTTCCGTCTGTGCCTGTGACTAGTATATTTTACGGTTTGCGGACTATTCCTATCCGAAAATTCCTACCCGATGAGCAATCCATATTATTGTTACCTGCAGAATATTCTTATTCAGGCTATTCCAATCCGGAGTGCCTGTATTCCTATCCGTGGATTTGTACTGTCAGATTTAGTAGTATACAAAATTATTTAACATAGTGTAATAATTACTGAACGAAAGTTGTTCAACGAATACATAAATGTATCCATATTAAACGTATCACAACATAGTATTTTCAAACTATTTTCATAATTTAATGGCATAATGTATAAATATTTCATGCATGTATAATATAAGTAGCCGAACTAGTATATTGTTTAGCAGTTGTAATCTAACAGCTATATTCCATTGACAGGAATACTCCCCGATAGGAATTGCCTGGATAGGAATATTTCGCCTGTAGGAATAATCCGGATAGGAATACTCCGCGGGTAGGAACTTTGGGATAGGAATGCTCCGGTAGGAATAGTCCGCCACCCATTTTACCCAAGCACATGCTCATACGCATAGGTATACTAAATTCTACCTTATTATGCCTAACTATCAGTATTTTGATATATGTATTATATTACTACTGCTAATATAATAAGAAATACTGACCCCTTTGATGCCTTTTTTATTCTAGCCCCATTTATTAGCTCAATAAAATACAAATCTACTATTTGTTTTGTCTTACTTCTTACTTCATTGTAATTTAGAATAAAGTCTACTATTACTATAACCTGGATTAATTCCATAGCTGGTAACATTTCTGTTTCGCATTCAAAAACGAGTCCACAGTAGCTCAATATATGTGCATTCATTGTATATTATATGCCACGTACGTACATAATATGTGCATCATCAACTTGAGAAATTACAAATAATTGCAGCAAGTACTATACGTAACAAATATGCACCTAAACAGAACCATATTTCAATTAAGTATGCAAATCTAATGATATACAACCATAAACTGATCAACAGCAATTCTCAGGAACAAATAAGTTTATAATCTGCTTTAAATCGTGTAACAAAATAAATTCTTTGCCTAAATATATTTTTTCCTCAACTTTAACCTGTACCTGCCTATTTGTACAATACGTATATGTGTGGGTACATTGCTTACTTCTTAAACATCAAAATCCGTTTTTATTACGTACCTGAGCTTGCCAGCCGACTGCTAGTAGGTCCGAACATTTGGTAAGGATCTGAAAGGAAATCAAAAGAGAAAAGTCATAACATAACAACCTCCTTGTCCATTGAAAATAAGTGCTATGTAAGCTACCAATTTTTATATGTATTTAAGTATAAGTTGCATAGGGTAAATGTGTAGGTCTAACAATGCAATTATTCGATAATCATTAAAATGAGACTTTTGTATCCTTTCTGTGACATAAGAGTTGATTTTGATTGCATGTTAGATAGGCTGTGTACACACTACATTCATTCCCTTTAAATTACTGTGGCAGCCAAAAGAAAGTCTGAGTAAGAAGCTTAAAGTGGTTTTAAAAGGGAGAACGGAGATGAGATAGAGCGATTGCGTGTGAACAAAGAAATTTTTATTGCAATTCGTATTCTATAATATGTACATTAGTTTCTAACAGACTAGCAATAACCCTTTCCTTTCATTTGTTTTTCTCCTCCTGTACAGTTGGATCCTTTTTGTTATATAATTTGTAGTTTCAAACACTTATTCTACACATACGTTGGCTGAAACTAGAGGAGCAGCGTAGCGTGTATTTGGGCAACACACATTTGGTAGGTTTTAAGTTCGAAAAATAAAAGCAGTTGTGTTTACGTACAATGCACACACACAAGTCATACTAGTGTCGATTTCATGATCGAATTTTGCTGTTTTGTGTTAGCACAATCAAAAGCTATATAACATTTAGATATTAATCATAGAAATGATCAGCTTGATCTTTGTGGTTAGCCTTGATGCTTCATGCAGATTAGTACGCATAGATCATTACCTACTCTATTGGATTAATAGTAGCTGCTACAAAATCCATAAAGATAAACCTAAATATGGGGGCATTGGAAAAACGGGTTACCTACTAATCAAGGCTAATTCACTAATACACATACACGGAATACACTTATACCTTCATGGCATGTGTGGGCACAATATTAAATATAAATTACTAATCTCAGACCAAAGCGGGTTTGCTGTAAAACCGAAGGCATTGAAATATAAGAGAAACAAACTTGCAATTAGTATTATTAATAATACATAAAACGTGTTTTTTGCATGCAGCAAAATGCAATTATAAATTGTTTCTTCGACCTTGAATACTTGTACCATAGTAAATAGTAGTTGATGCCCGATGTGGCATTATTTACTTAACTAAAATATTATCTTACAGCACACCCTGAAAAACGCTAATGTAAATATTTTGTAGTTATTAATACAGTAGTAGATCGGTTTTAGATCAGTTTAGATTTGACCAACAAAACACTATTATTTGGGGCACTGTGAGAGTAAAGTTCATTAATTATATTCGTATTTGTCATGGTTTATTTTATTTACATGTATATGAGTAGTAGCAACAGTTAAAGCACCTTTCCATACGAACTTACAGTTAACAATTAATGCATGATGTACCGATGTGCTGTGCAGAAATGTCAGCATCCTTACTAATTAGTACACATACTAACATAATGTGACAAGCTTTTAGGGTCCGGTAGTCCAAACCCTTTACATTCCATTTTACTATTTACATAAGTAGGTAGAAATGAGACATTGCGCATTGGCTTAATCACACATAGCAAATGAAAAAGGAGTGGAAGCCGAAGGAAAGAGCCAATAATAGTGCAATCAAAAGGGACACGACTGCAAACAGACTTAGTGATCACTCTGATTACATCAGAGTAAATAATAGTAGAAAAAGGTCGGAGAAATTGTTGGGCAACGAAAGTAAAAGCACATATTTACTACGTCCAGACTGGATTGAGTCAAGAAGTCAGTGCTGTGGTGAAGTGAGCTCAGTACAATGTCTATCCTGCCCTTTTAGTTCTCTTGCAATCACTTGATACGGAGAAATAAAATTTTGCCGTGGATTTATTTAGCTTCGACGAATTCAACTGACTAGTTGGTCGCTGTCCATGTAAATCCCATTAAGAATATTGGCTTTATTGTATGCGTACTCTCTTTTATTTACCGTTAGTATGTACCTTGTGAAATATATGCCCCATGGTATTATATACCTAAGACTCTCCAGTCCGGTCGTACACTTAAGTCTACTATTCTGTATCTACGTAATACGATCCCGTATGTCTAGAAAGCCAATTCTTTTACAAATATTGTAATACGCAAAACATGACTCAGATTTACTGATGATATGATTTGGGTACCAACATTTTTGGTATCGAGTTCCTAAAGGTTCAAGAGCTTTTCCGCTACACAGAACCAGAAATACAAACAAATGCCAATATATATATGTATGTTATGTATTGTATTCAGGTCTACGCTAATATGTAAATGGGGTGCGTCAATTATTTGGGTTGCAAAAATCTCTTCCTGCAGATTTATTGACAGCCTTGCCTTGCTCCGGTTTCGTTTAAGCAATTGACATAAATATTTTGAGCAAAGCAAAACTCCTTGTTATAGTATTTGGGGACACTTTTTGCGTACTTCTGTGAATTTGGAATAAGGAGTAAGATTTCTAAAATCCAGATTCCATCCGAAAATCAATTTCTGGAAGGTTCTGTATTGTTATGTATTTAAAATATTTATGACAAAATTAAAAACACAATATCTGCTACCTATATCACTATTTGTACTAAAATAATTCGGTTATTTACTATGTATTTGGCTTTGAAGATCACCCTTTATAACTTGATTTGTCAATAATTTGAATCCAACTTAAACCTTTTGCTTAAATTTTTGTTCGGTATAAGTAGTAGAATTTCGTACTTACAACTTATATACACCTACACACAATTTATGAAGATATTGTTTTTCTACAAACATTACTGTGCACTACAGCCTACTTTGCAAAGCCAAGCGTACTTAGGACAAACACAATCTGAGTGCTCAGCTCATAGTACCATAAAATCCAATCATCACATTGCCAATCTCTTGAAAACAAACGAGCATGAATCAAAAGTTCGGCTTCTTTGTTACATTAAGCTAAATCAGGAGAGCTCACAAGCTCTCAATGCCAATTTCAAAGCTCGTTGCTTTTCCTATACAGAAATGTATGTCATAAGTAAGCTAGAATAGACATAGCTAAATACACGTTTGCTTTTTATTTGTACCAAAGTGTGCTTGAATGAATGTAGTAGTACTTTTTTACTATTGTATGCTGCAGAATGACGCATCTGTTTCTCACTAAAAAGTTGAAGTTGAAACCAAAATACATGTATTCGGAGAAACAAGAAGTGTCTGCAGGAGGTGGGGTAAATGCATGATATATAAAATATATAGAAATATCTCAGAAATATTCTTTTTGAGGGTTGAAAGAACAAAATCAGCAAATTGGCTTTCTTTTTGTACTGCATACAAAACATCAAACACATATATATTCTAGTACAGTCTGTATACATTGGAACTGCACACACTTACACTTACGTCGTAAGTTATGTGTTCTCAAATTTCTGTTGCAAAACGCGATAGCATAGAGAGAGCTAAAATTGTTGGTATTTTTATTGATATTTCACTTGGTACTCATGTAGCAACTTGAAATGGATGTGGCATACATGATAATTATACTTACATGACTTCCATACATACTTGAGCTCCTATGTTATTTAGAAAAAGGACGGAGCAGCCTTAGAAAAGATAAAGTAGGTTGTAGGAGAAGACCCGAGTTGAACTCTAATCAATTGCTCCAAACTCAGTGCAGTTGATTGGGAAAATTGTGTGGAAATTGGCTCTAATGAACAGTTAGGGGATTGCAAAAGGGCCGAGAAGTAGATTACGATGAATCTAAACTGAGCCAGAACTAGAAGTATAGAGAAGCCAGCTTAAACTTTCAGCAGGACAGCACAGCAACGGTTTGACTTTTTTTGCAACTTAAGTTGTTATCCTATATTTACGTATCTATAGCTATATACGTAGGTACATGTCGTACTGCCATAGAATGTAATTGTCGATCAGGGTTGTGTTGTGAGTCGTGGTTTTATGGGTATGGATTGTTTGGGGTTTTTTCTTTTTCTGGATTTCAGTGGGGACGGCGGCTTCCGCTACAGTATCCCAATGCGGGGTACGGCCCTAGTATCAGGTGACATTCTAAAATATTTTTTTGGTATTTTGCCTCATAGGAGTTTATTTTAAAAATAACGAAAATACTAAAGAACATAAACATTTTAAGGATGTACAATGTACACATATACATGTGCATCTTATATGTACTTAGGTACAAAAACCTCTTTAAGCCCGGGTTTTATCATAGAACTCTGTGTAGTGGGTTTTAGTGCAAAAATCCCGGGTTTTTTGCAACCCTGTTGTAGATACATGCAGCAAAGTGGAACAGCCAGTCGATTTCCTAATGGCCTGCATTCCTAATTTGGTTCACGTCAGATCCTATAAAAAATTCGCATGTATATCATCCTCAACAGAAATCGGATGAGAATGCCAACCCACATTTACTACAAGAAATGCAGTTAAACTTTCTTATCGTATTAATGCTGCAGGTTATGGTTCCGGCTCGTTATTGGCCAGAAATGTACCTAACTTCAAGTTTCCTATTCTCAAACTAACACGAAATAAATCACTGTTAATCAACTACAATGGGAAACAACACCTTTCTGTATACAATAGTAGGCATATTATTTTTGTTTTTTGCGCTGTCTTTTCTTACCTAGGTATAGGTATATGTATGTAGTAACAGTAAAACTTCTAATACACTTTTTCATCTACAATTTCTGCATAGCCTAACATAACAGAGTCGTTATCAAAGTATGTATAGTATAGTGCAAAAGTGTAAAGTCCATGAGATAAAGAATTTGCATGTAGAATGAATTTAGTTTACTTTCTTTCCCTAAAAGTATTTCGCTGTCGGGATACACAGATAGGGATATTACTATGTAATAGGTGCCTTGATACTTTCACTTATTGTGTGAACACTAATCTGAAGCCTTTAGCTAAAGTGTATTGACAAAGAGAACAACATGTAAGTAAACGGAGTGCATAAAAGGGGTTGAAACTAATAAGAGATTATCAGGCATTAGAAGGTCAGTGTAAATAATCTCCCTTTCCCTATCTCATAATAGCTCACATCACAGCCGATAATATGTATTTGCTCTCTTGATGAATGCTTGCAAACAATTAGATGCCCATCTGTAAAAGTCCATTTGATATATTAAGCTTACGTTCTATTTACTGTGGGCATACAAACCAAAGCTACCTACTAATACTGTATTTACTATTACTACAACTACGTAAAAGGTATATTAAACACTACTATGCATGTACTTATGACTTTTACCTTACAGTACATAAAGTAGGATGGATGAGAGGGGAGAGATTGAGTGATACAAGTGTCAATAGCAATAACGGTCACGTATTTGTATGTACAAAATATATAGCTACCTACTAACTACGCCCACCTATCTAAATAAAGGCATACCCAACTGAGTAAGCACACATAATGTGGTGAGCACTGCTAAATAAATAGGCCAGGACAGACACAAAAGGGATCTTTTACTTTACCGACACCGACTATTGCTTCTGTGTGCAATACAGTAGAAAAGAGAAATTAAATCACCGCTTCGGGATCTCAAGCTAAACAACATTGCATGGTTTGCCTCATTGAAGACTAATTGAGCTGATCGCACATTTGACTTGACTTTGGCCCGACTAGTTTTCCCTGCCTCCCTTTTGGGAATTCATCATCGCATCATTACATCATCATCATTCACTTCTCTCGAGTGCATTACAATATATTGACTATCATGGCAATCACAAAGCAAACTAAGTAGCATAACTGTATCTACTTATGCATAAAATGAGAACACATATTATGTTATTAACACAAATCTAGTATTTTGCACAAAAAGTGTTTTGGAGAATCTCCAGAATCAAGAATCATCTAGAGATATTTTTTGTTTATAACGAAGACGAGATATTTAATTCTAAGAAATCTCTGTCTGGTTTGGGGGAATGATAAGTAGTGTGGGTTACAGTTACAGTTACTTCAAATCTCACTCAAAGTAAATGGTAAAGTCAAAATCTACAGACTCGACTCAAATTCTAAATCTACTACATAAATGCATTAGATTAAAAGAACCAAACATAATGTAACATGGAATTATTTAGTGCAGATGTGCGTTAACGTCAGATTAGCGTTCAACAGGGAAGCCGAGAGATGAGATGACAGCAGAAAAGAAGAGGGATGCGGCTGACTAGACTCGATGAGAGGGGTCTTTTATATTATGTAATGTAATAGATGGGGCATTTTAGTTACCTCCAGCCTCCATACCATCCCTATAAATATCTTCTGTAGGATATAAGGGGAACGGAACTGGGAGAAGAGAACCCAAAAGTCAAGTTAAGGAAAGAGGGGAAAAGAGAAAGGAAACTGACTCTGAGGCGTTGTGAATTTCGAGATGATGGCGGCCTAATTGCCTTTACTGCAATCGATACGTAATATCATACAAATTACATAATAATCCTTAGAAATAACGATGTCTCTAGACAGTTTAGGAATCCTAGAGGTTTTCTTATAAAGAAATTGGTTTATTCAAGTCAAGACTATGTTTAATGTTCCTTTAATTTACTACTAGCACTTGCTACCTCTAATCCTGCTTTACGATAAAGTAATTTTTACTTTTCAATTGATCTCCTACTATCATTTTGGGAAAAATATTCTGTGCATACTTATTACTAAATTGTGCACCCAAATACCCATCCTAATTAGTATTAATTCCATAATTGCCAGCTACCTATTACTACATCCCTGTACGACCCAATTTAGAAGAATTTGTTTAAAATGAAATACAGAGTAATAAACAAAAAGTTAACAAGATATTTGTAGCCACCACAGAAAAGAAATTGGGTAAATCAAAAAACCTAGTGATGGATATTTTAGAATAAAGAAACTGAAATTCTGCTCCCATTGCACCAAAATGGGAAAGTGGAGTTCGTATTTAAGTGAGCTACTAGAGTGTCTTTTTCTCACTACTACATTTATAGTCATGTTAAATTTTTTGCTATAGTATCGATACAGACTATACTTATGTAGAGTATGTATTTATTCTTATTCTTTGAACAATAATTTCTCCCTAGTAGTATATAAAGTATATAAATGCCTGTATAAATAGTATATAAATGTATGAAGTGTGTACCAACACAGTGGCACTTTCAGAAGCTGTCAAAACCTCAAGCAAAGCCGAAACTAAACTGAATGCGGTACTTACATCACATCAACATCAACTCACTCACTCACTTAGGAGGATAACATAACAACAGAAAAGAACATTAAGACATAACAGAATACAACACAACTGAACTGACTGACTGACTGAAAAGAGGAAAAGCAAGGCAAGGAAGACTTCCACATTGGCATCTCTCACTTTACTCCACTTGCATTACACAGTGTATTTATGTAGTTTCTCCTTTCCTTTCTGTCGTGTCGGAGTCTGTCTATCTGCCTTGCTTTTCCTCTATTGTAAAAAATTGGCTTTCATATCGCGTCTCAAATCCACACCCCAGCAGTCATTCTCACAATGCTCTTCCATCTCAACGGAACAGCGAACAACCAACCCATCTCATCACAGTAACAGTCGAGTCCCATGAAGGAAAATGAAACCAGACTTTTGAATTCCTTTAAAACTCGAGCAAGCCAAACCAAGCCAATGTCGAAAAACTGTTCTCATTTGAGTGTTTGTACAAAAACTACAGTAAATAACTATTATTGACATGAAGCTAGTAAGGGTACTTGCTTTTGTATACTATAGTACAACTATAGTACAATACAACAGTAGCCTACTTACAAACCCGTAAACCAAACAAAAATACATTTTAGTGCAGGCAAGCTTTACTTCTGCTACTTAAACCAATACTCCATACATACAACCTAACAAAGACACATAAACACATAGAATGCAACATTGACACACAAACGTAAATGGCGTACTTATTTCAGTCAGAGCAAATATCAACCGAAATCTTGCCCACTTTCCCCGTTTTTATATTTCTACAAATGCTAGTGTACTACATTGGTATCTAACAATAACTAACAGAATCCCAATTCATGATTTCCTTGGTTTATAACGCATAGTGCATATACTTATATGTACACAAATACTAGGTTATAAGTATATACATACTTATGTAGTAACTTAGAGAAAAGAGTACTAAAATGGTTTATACTGACTTTTCCTCCTTGGTAAATGACTAAAGCCCCAATTTTTTGTGCTCTGTGTTTGTATTGTATAAATACTGACAATGAGCATGCAGCTTTTAGTACGAAGGAAGGAGGAAGAAAAACTATTGTTAAATAAGAAAGTTTGCTAGTATGTTATGTGTGTAGTACATATTCTGCAGTTAAAGTATTTGTGAAAGAAAGGCATGCTAAAGGCAGCTAAATAAAATAGTCGTAAGTAGAAATAGCAAAGAGAGTAGCGAAGTGCTTTGTGTTGTGTATTTGTAGTGTAGCGAATCGAGGATGTGAAAGTAAATATGAAAAATAGGGAAACGGGAGAAAAGAGTGTATAGTGTAGTGTAGTGAGTAGTGTACTGTTATGTAATACTATTTGAACATTTGAAGCATGATACATATGATATGATGTGAATGTGATGGAAGGAAGCAAGAAAAACTTTTATGCTGCGGAAAAAGAACGACTAAATGGCTAAATAAAGTTGTTCTACACATACATAAAGGTTTTCTACTCTGCTCTGTTGGGCTTTCTAAACTAACTAGAGAGGATTGGATAAAGCAGTTAATCTATATAGCAGCTATGTGAAAGTATATGAAAGAATTGGATTATTATTAACTAGTCATTCACTCTATATGGTGTATTACAGCTCGTTTCGAGTTAACATTGTATATAGTACAGATAGATATCACGCAAATAATATTTTTAGAGAGATACTATACATAAACTACTAAATATACCAAGGAAGGAATAAAATTTGTAATGCTAATATTGCATGTTGTTATTTTCGACGGAGAGTTGAGTTGGAGTTGGGTTTACACTGGCCATTAAATTCATTATCAAATGCAATGTGAATGAGACTCAAGTCAAGAGATCATTAAATCGGATATGCGTTGCATTTTATATGTCCAACATTACTGTTTTCTGGGTAGGATTTAATTGGACATACTAGATTTAGATTTTTATGTAATGTTCTTCTAGTATATGAGAAAAATACTTATTACACTACCGACATAAATACCACTACCTACTACCTACTGAACAGAAGTACAACAACATTACAAATGCAAATGTTTACATTTGTCTATTCATTAATTCATGTTAATGCATTTTAAGTCTCTTTCATACACAGAAAAGAAAACTTTTGAATGCTTTTACCCTTCCAACCTCCATTTTACACTCACAGGCTAAAAATTAAAAAAGTACTGCAAGCTTTTCTCACCCACGCACATAACTTATTGCTAAGATTCCAGTAAACTAAAGTTAGAGTACGACATTTGACATTTCAAATCTACACATGTACGAACGAAAAGCATGACTATGTGTACCTAATTTTACATTTACACTTATGAACTTGTATGAAGTGTGGAGCTGTATGTAGTTTGAGAGAATTAAAATTCCCTACAAGTATTAATGATTGTAGTGCGTGACTTGAAACGAGTTGTTTTAATTATGATCATAACGGCAAATTAATACAACAACTTCCTTGAGAAGCCTCTACATTTCCACTAAATAAACCAAATTCAACTTCCTTCTGCCATTATAAAATTATATACTTTATTTAAGAACTGGAGCAATGTGGAATAAAAAGAGGCAACCATCCATTCTCCTCTGTTCTGCTCTATTTTAAGATTTAAATATAGACTACTCAACACTAAGCAATCCCAGCTTTATCATTAGTGATTTTATAGGGATTATAGTAGATATACTGGCGAAATGAGGCTAGCAGTAGTAATGGTATTAATAACTATGTATCCTTCCTTAAACAGAATTCAAATTCAACTCCAACTTCAACTGCCTGTCAACATCCTATGTATTATATATTTTCTTTTAGCGAAAACAAGAAAGGACCCCAGTAGTAAATTGTTCAGCTTCAGAAAAATATTCATATAAGTAAGTACAATACATTCATAATGTTCCCGTCGTATCCATTTAAGTAGTTAGGTATGCATGTGCGATGTATTTGATTTGAAATAAGAAATAAACTACATAACTCAGCTTGCTATGCATTTACACTACTGTAGACTGTGGAGTAGTAAATAAAATAAAGTTCCTGCACTCCCTCCTGGTTCTGATTCTCATTGTGATATTATAGCCAAGGTACGGAAAGAGATTCCTTAGTCTAACACTCAGAGTTCGCTCTAATCATAATCATGCAATCAACAACTTGAAAATATGACCACGTTATCTGGCTATCATAAGCCCGTTTGCCATTACGGAAATGTCTCGGGGAAAAGTACATTGATTAAAACGACAAAGACCGACAGCCTTTTACCACTCACAGTTTTCCTACACAGTTTCTCTTAAATACTACTCACTCTCAGTAGTACCTTTAGCTTTAGCCTTTGCTTAACATTCGTTCCCAAAATATAAGTACATAGGTACCTACCTACTTCTTTCCTAGTTATACTCGCTAACCTAGCTTTAATTCCATACAGTTGCACCTTGCAATACTTGCTAATGCTAAGCTAGACAGTTCAGGTTAGCAGAACAAGAATTTATTTTTACTTTTATCTCATATCTGGATATTTTCTACAATAAACATTTCATTACTATTATGTAACATAGTATATGTATGTATACCACTTTCCCTGCTCTATAAGTATGTAGCTTTTGGCTTACCTTTATTAATATGGGTACCTTAAGGTACTTATATTCATACAAATAAAATAAATTTTACAGTAATCATTTCAATATACACCTACTGTTTCTATGTATTTGTATTTAAAGCTTAGTTTGTATTGTATGAGCCGCAAAGGAAGTACATGTAGCTAATGGTACAGCAAATGAGTCTAAGTCCATTATTTATTAGCAAGAAAACTTCAGCATTGGAAATTTGAAAGACATTGAGCACGTGAGAGTACCTACAGTTTTTGCACTTGGACGTGCAATGTTTACTAACTAACACTAACACTATTCCCATTCAGTGTGAAATTGTCCACCCCCTTTAATTCAAATTTAAGATTAGATTTAATGAACTCGTAATTCAGAAATTCTTAAAATAATTTAGTCCCAAATTCATAATTATCAAATTCCATTGGCTCTATACACGGCATCACCGTATTAACAGTAGTATTTGTAGATTGACCGTTTACCTGGTTAAATAAAAGGTACAATAAAAGACAGATTTACGGCAGCTGCTGAAAACAAACTACCCCGAAGCATATAGGCACCTGCACCGTTGCAATTATAATTAGCATACATATTGTACATATAGGTAGATTCTGCCATATTCTGTGTTTGCATTTTGAATGTAGTGTGTACATAACCTATCCAATTTATGTTGTGAGTAGAATACAAAGAGTCTATTCTACGTACACGTAATGGATTTATGGCACATTTGCCTAAATATTTTAATTAGTTTATGAATTAGTTCTATTGTAAATAATAGTTAAGTACTTAATTAAGACATACGAATATCCTTATCCTTTGCCAGTATCTATTAATGTCAGTTACTATATTATGTATATCTGTAGGAAGCAATTACCATATACAAACTTCAGATAAGTAGGTTGCTAATCTAATCATGACTCTGTTTATTTGAATATCTTACATATATGCATGTCTAATGAAATGATATAACCGTTTTTAAGTGCTTTATATTTACCTGGTTGTCTCAGATGAGAATGTGTATCCAAACTGGATTTCCCCATTCCGCTCAAACTGTTTGTAGTGTAACCTGAAAGCAAACAACAATAAAAATGTAATGCATTACTTACAATTGTTCCCCTAAACATTTTACGATGCATATATATGTACTATATCTGTATTGTTAGACATGTATGTAGAAGTTTACTTCATAAAATCATTGCATTATTGTGATCCAAAGGTCTTTAATTCTTACAACTTATCTTATAAAACCTATAAGTATAATCTAATGTGATAAATGTATGAAAAATGGGGCGATGCAGGATTTATTATGTATTGTTGCAGTTGAAATGAGAACTGTAATGTAATATACCCAATGCAATGTAAGCAACGGTACACATACGGAAATTAGTGTAGTTGACAGTATATTAGAGCAACAAGGAAGAAAGAAGGGAGAGAACGAATTTTCCAAGTGATCCCTTTCATTCCCACAAAAGAACCATTAAAATCTTTTTCAAGGGCTCACTTAAAATGTTTCATACACTTTTGACATCGCTGGGGACTCCTCGTCGACCCTTGTGAAATACGTATAGTAAATAAGTACCTCGTAGTATTCTGTCAGTACACTGCGTATTGCATGTGAATCAAAAAGTTGCATTGTACTACAATATAAGTACCTCGATAATTTTCTGATTGTGTGCTGAGTAGGACGAACATTGCCCTTAAACCTATACGTAGAATAATAGGTATCCTTTAAACAACAATCTTATATCTTGTACCTATAATGAGCACGCGTATGTAGTTTATGTAACTACTAGTTTATTCCACACTAAAATCAGACAAGTAGCTTTTCCAGTTCCATAATACATTTACCCTTCTCTACTTCAAATTTTTTGTGCCCCAACCAACAAATTATCGTTGACCGTATCTGCAGTAATTGCTGCAAGTGTCATTGAGTCTTTTAAAGTAGCTACCTACTGTTACGGCTACCTATTTAATACACTATGCTCCCATTTCACATTAATATAATTCAAATCATTGTTCTTATTACTCCTGCATTGTTTCAATCCTTTAACATGTAGAGAAGGACAAGGACTATAATGAGCACTTGAAAGAATTTAATAATTTTTGCCACTACGACCAAATAGATAAAAAAAAAACCTGCATTATAACTAACACGTAAAAATAGGTATTTTTGCTTTAAAAAATCACAACAATATCACAATCCTACATTTCGTCATTTTTTGGCATTAGCCAAATACACGTATTCTTAGGTCATACTAAAACTAATACAAAACTAAATCAAAACACAATACTATGAATTAGTACTTATATAATACACAGTTGTGTGTTCGCTGCATAGTGAATGGATTTCAGTCCTACATCACACACGCTAACATAAATCTAAACCATTACATTACATTACTGCACTTAGATTTCGATACACAGAGATACAGCATATAGATAATGCTTCCATTCCCATTGCATATACAATAATATATTTCTATAGTTTCCTTTGTTTCAAAAATAAATGGGAAAGCCAAGAATGATGAGCGGAAGCAGTAGAAATTGAATTCGGTCGAATGGAGCAAAGAAGAGGGAAGGAGGAAAGAAGGGCGAAATCATCTACACGATCAGTACAACATAATGCAATGCATTTACTACTCTGTGTAAGTAAGTACGTACATGTAGAGCATTAGTAAGAGTATCATGAAAACTCTACTTACTCCTCTATTGCATTTTCATTGTCTCACAATCAGTAAATACATAACATACACACTCACTCAGAAAGCTAATGGAATAATGTGCTCTTTTCTGTTGTTGTGTCTACTGAGTGCGTGCGTGACTTAACTAGGAATTCCTATTATACGCCACAACAGACAACCGTCCTTATTGTACTGAAACAGAAAAACTTATTAGCTCGGTGAAAGCATTACATAATAAATACACAAACTGGAACTATGTTTTGTACAGATAAGTATACACATGCTGGCTAGAGTACTTCATATTACATCAATTACATATAAGTAAATACATAGCAGACCTTCATAAGTCAAAAGATACACTTATTGAAGCCTAGAAAAATTCTAGAAGCAACTATACGTTGTCCGCAGTCAATGTGATAAATAGTAAGTAACTCATGTTCAGTAAAATCTCAATTTGTATTGCACTCCTAAAATTTTATATTAGTATAGATATAAACACAAATATTATGACTGTTCTTCTATTTATGAACGAGATACTTTTTCAAGGTTTTTGCACAACGATAAAGATATCTTTTCCCTAAGATCAAAGGTGTACTATACATAAAAGCTTGAATAGCGGCCGGGACCTATAGTAGCCTGGTCCTGAACTTAAAATTGGATATAGGATAAAATAGGTTTTAAATGAATCTAAATATATATTATTGGGATTTTTTTCCTGAAATCCATAATACCCAAAATATACATGTTATTTATTTCACAATTCCTATCTTAATTACATGCTACCGGATGCACCACAAGAACATCTGCATTACAATAGGTAAATTATATTAGAATCTCTGAATAAAAAGTGTCCAATATCTAAATACATACAAACTATTATAGAATAAGAAATAACGCAAATCTTTGTTCACTTGGAATCCTTTATAATATAAAATGGGTACTTTTAATGCTGCCACATAAACCCAATACTTACGATGTTTTAGTAGCTAATAAATCAGTTGATATTTTGTCCATAAATACAAAGCCTCCTTGGAAGTAAATATGGGAAGTAAATCTGGGCCTGTACGTACATTTGTCTGAATCCTAACAAATATATATTTTGCTATGCATACAATATATGTGTGTAGTGTAGGTAGAACAGTGCTACCTAGTATAAAAGACATACGGTTAGAGTGTTGAGTAAAAGTAATGCACCTACTACGCAAACTAGTGAAGCCCAAGGAAG